>JAYMFT010364342.1:0-22470 GCA_038088735.1 Panulirus argus
GAAATGAAATGTTTAAGGAAAATATGTGGTGTGAGATGGTTTGATCGAGTAAGTAATGTAAGCGTAAGAGAGATGTGAGGTAATAAAAAGAGTATGGTTGAGAGAGCAGAAGAGTGTGTGTTGAAAAGGTTTGGTTAATCTTTGTTTAAAACAAATATCTTGTAATTGTAAAGCCAGTAACGCGGTCCACTCGAGGTGAAAGTATTGTGGAACTAACATCAGTACGTTGTACCCCATTCAATACCAACCTTTATCTAATGTGAAAGTACTTAAGTTACACATTCAAACCCCATCCTCATATTGTTGGCAACTAGAATATTGGTAGAGACTCAGGTGGCAATATCTCTATATGTTGTCACATCATATGGTCAGCACTGGACCAACAGCCTTCCTTCCACGTGACATAACGAAGAAACCCAAACTCGTTACATTAATGACTTGTATTGATATTACTCCAGCACAGCACAACAGGCTACCTACACAGAGGCAGGAAGAGACCCCTCTAAAGTCTCCACACAAAATAGCAAAGGTTTGCGAAGAACACTGGACTGTTCCTAAGGTGGCCACTCTACAATGTGACGCGAAATTTATGCCGTCATTGTCCAGTCAAAATATCACAGAAGAACGTCTTCCTTGTTGACATTACGAATTCAGATGTCAACAAGGAGACTCTGAGGTCCTTACTCACATGACCTGCGTTGGAAAATAAAAACTGTACACTGTCCAGAAGACTCGCCATTCATCTACAAGAAGGCTCCATCAAACTGCATGTCACAAGAAGCGAAACACTGCTCCCACGCGAAAGACGATTGTTAAATCTGCAAGGATGCTACGCCGTGAACAAGACAAAAGATGAATACACATCGTTGAAGTGCTCATTATCAAAGAACAACAAGCAAACTCAACAACCAGAACACAGACCAAGACAGACTACACCAACTGAGCGCTCCAGCATCGCATTACAGCCAATAACTGCGCAACGCTATAATGCACGTCCGCCTACTGGTATTACCCAACCTCACCCACCTACCCACAGAAGCTGCCTTGGCGGTGTGGTGGGCTAGGGCGTTGCGAGCCACTCCGTGGCCGTGCGTTCGCTCCCCGACTGCTCCCCGGGGATTGTTCACTACATTGCTGGGCGGTTATCGGCCCCCTTGAGCAAGGGGTTGAGGTGTAAATTGTGCCACTGGACTTTGCCGGCCTTAACTACCCGCTGGAGGCAGTCGATAGGCCTAAAACCACAACACATTTACATTTACATACCCATAGTCATTCCCAGCTGTTCCACTGACCTCTCCACACGCTCCTGAAGATGATTTGATGGATTCAGATTGAAACGTTGAGACAATAATGACAGAAGGTATCATACAGTACCTCCCCACACATATTAAAAGAGATATTAGACAACTTAGAAAAATCAGTAAAGAATCTCATACATAAAAAGTTATCATCTGATCATTTTAACAGAATATGTTTGCAAGAAGAACTGCTACCAATATATAAATACATATTTATATAATATAGTTGATAATATGACGATCACAGTAGTTTGTGATAATTTTATGAAGGGTAAATCGCACTTCAGTAGGAGGTCAGGTGATTTATTTAAACTGTACAATACACAAAATGTTTCACGGAGACAATCCACCTCGGTAGGTGTAAACAATTCTTTAAATTTCTCATCCCAACACCAGCACAAAAGCCTGTGTATCCTGTTACCGGCAAGTCCTAGTAGACACTGACCTGACCGTTAAAGAGAAAGTGGGGGGGGGGGTGTCTTGTGGTTAGGGGGGGTTGTGTGGGGTTGGTTGGCCTGGGTAAGGAGATGCGTGTTCAACCATTTTTCTTATGTCATCGTTTCTTGATGATTCTTTTATAATGATTTGGTTGATAATAGGATGTGCTTTAGAATTACCTGGAGACAGATCAAAATTATTAATATTAGCCATTAAGACAGATTTCGTGACATTAAGGGTAGCATGGCCAGATGAGGGGTACACTGTGACTTGGTTATTAAGGTGTACAGGGTGATTGTTTTCTTGCCAATGTTTAACAATAGTATTACTGTGGTCAGCTCTGAGTACTGAATGACTGTGCCAATAGCATTTTTCAGTTTCTCTTTTACCGGTCTGACCGATATGTACATCTTTACATGTCTTACATTCAAAGGCGTAAACAATCCCAGTTTACTGATGATTTGGCCTTCGTTTAATCAAGGTCTTACTGATAGTGATGATATATTGGAAGGCAATACTAAAAGCACCGCTTTTTAGTACTTGTCTAGCATTAGCTAAGATAGGAGAACAGGGCATCGCCAAACATTTAGATCTAACATCCTCTTCTACATTTTTGTTTCTAGATGTATAGAATACGAGGGCTAACATTAACACTTCAGGACGTAGACCGTCCTGTGACATACCTGTGGTTACCTAGTTATGTCGGTATCTCGGGGAATGAGGCAGTAGATGGCTTTGCCAAGACCGGTTGTAACAAGGCCACACCTGACTACATTGTTCCTCGAACACTTTAACAACTCAGGACCCAAATTCGCCGCAAGCAGAGGGAAGCTCGAGAAGCAGCCTCCCTGCCCACCTGGTACGCTACCCTTCGTAAACTCCCTGACTTCTCGCATGTCTATGGGAAAGGGTCACGGAAAAGGGACGTGATTGCTGCCCGTATCATCATCGGGTATGACGTTGCTAGGGAGATTGACATCCCTACCTCCCCCGAGCAACGCGCTTGTCCATCACGCAAAAGACCCGACAGCCGCACCCTTGTCCACTGCCTTCTGTCTCCACACACAACGCTTCCGTGACGCCTGCTGAACCACCACTCCACGACGCCCTGACGGAGACATGATGACCATCCCCATACTGGCCAGACATTATGTAAATAACATTGATGTTGTGTTGAAGGAATATCCTAACTTCCTCAGGCTTTAGTAAGCCCCTTTGTTATATTTATATGTACTCGCGACACTTGCCAGATGCTTTTGGTATTATTGTACAGGGGTACCTAGTGACAGCACTAGGAATAAAGTATTGAAACTGAAAAAACTGACGAATCTGAGAGATGTGAAACGTGCATTTTTATTACTTTCTGGGAAAATAACGTTAGGCGTTACCTTCCCGCTCCAAGAGTTTCTTCTCTCCTTATTAGGTTCCTACAGCACTTGGGAAGCTAAGAACGGCATGAAAATTCATAGGTTTTGTAAATGGCATATTGTATGAAAGTTTAAGGGTGACTATGTCACTTTCAAGACGGTTTACCTCGATATTTAACTTGTATATGACTCTTAAACGTGGTACACAAGAGGGGTAGCTTAACCTTAGTGTAGATCTGTTCCTCTGGAATAGAAAAGTGTGTAAATCATATTGACACCTGCGATGGGTATGGGTCCATGTCGCACATGCCCGTGGCTGTATTGATATGGCACACGGTCAACAGCTTGACCTTATTGGAATCAAGCCTCTTAAGCTGCCGTCATAACAAACTCCGAATTACATAAAAATTCGTGTCACAGTTGAGGATGACGTCAGTCTGAAAGTCACGTCCTTGGTTGACAGAATTTGGAATTGTATGACGTTTTCCGCCGTCACACTTGCTTCGGGGAATGTCGACTAACAGGAAATTATAGAATTTAACAAAGTGCTTCTCTGGGGGATTTAACATTACTCATTATCAAAATCATACCTTTGAAGAACAAAGTAAATGCTGTCTGAAATTTTGGGTGAATATGAAAATAATTGGAAATATGAAAAGAGTGTTCTGTGTGGGCCATGACCTCGATTGGATACTGCGCTTTGCAGATAGTAATCAGTGAGTAACTTGCTTTATAGCTGTGGGTCAAGTCACTGGCATATGAAATGCATTCTTTGTAGCAACTTCCTCCTTAAGACAGCATTACTTTTGTTTACTCCCTCGCTTTAACGAACCACCCGTATTTATGTTGCAGAATATGATAGATGTTTGCCAGCAGTGTTTCATGAAATCAGAATTGGGAATTCTGAAATAGGCTGGGAAAGCAGTTCTCAAAAAGTTCGGCGCCGTCCCATTGTACGTGTATAAATTTCTTATTGATTCGTTAACTCATTTACCGGTATTCATGTTTAAGTTGATGACGATGAAAAACTGTGCCAGTAGATATTAGCATATGGAGAACTTTATAGTTTGTAAAGGAATATAACTGTTGGACGTTGCCAGAGAATCATTAAGGCAGTATCACACACAAGTAGTGCAGCAGGTCAGCACAGTGCACAGTTTAGTAAACCAAGCACTCGGTTTTACTGAAGTAGCTGTTGTAACGTTGGCTTTGACCTGCTGACTGTAAAGAGTCAAGTCAGAAGGTCACGCCGTCATCCCCGAGAGTATGTCCTCACCCTTCGTTCCCTTACACATCAATCCAAGGTCTTGCCAGCAACGTTAAATGCTTCCCCTGTTCGGGAGTTCACGTCACCAAATGTCATGTGGAAGCCTCCTGCTAAAGGCTGCCCTTTCCTTTAGCCTACACGATAGACCATTTTGGAAAGGACGAGTATTGGAAATTTTCGTAACACGATCGCTCTCGGATTCCCCAGAACGTGGCGGCTTGAGCGGTGTAACCTGGCTTACCCAGCAATGGCCTTTGTTGTCAAACCGGAAGAATTCAGGACACGAGCGCGTGTCTGTAGCCGATGTGAGTTTTGTTCGATTGTCAGTATCTCTCGGGGTCAGTGGTGGTTTTGATTTCCTCTGAAATACCGGGATAAATCGTTGGATCCGAAGGTGCATCAGAATCAGAGAAATGAAGTGTTTATGAGGGGATATTCTGCGCCTCAACGTAAGATATGATTTTGCCAATGATTTTCGAGGTCTCTTAAAACGCGCATGAAAATTTAGGATCATGAAGGTTTAGGGGGATCAGGGTGTGTAAGGGGATCATGAGGATGCAAGGGGATCATGAGGGTGTTGGGTCCAGTATCTTCAGTATATGATTGGATAACGATATCAGATTCCTTAATAAGTTTACCTACAGGCGTTACCCAAAGCAGTAGGTGTTATCATTCTGTATATAATATTATTCCGAAGGCCTTATGCGTTCGATATATTGACAGGCACTCTTGACAGATTCACAAGCTGAAAGTGATATTTATGTGTGAGGGTATTAGAACCTGCGGGACGGACCAGAGAACAAGGGCCTTGAAGGTACTTACCAACGAGGAGTGCTGGAACCTTATCCGCTCCGCATGCGCTCCTGATCTCCGGGAGCCACTGTGCCCACACGTTTTCGTAGGACGCTTTGTCGACCACGCTGAAGCACACCAGAAACACGTTGACCTGCAGACACACGGTAGAACACACACAGTTCCGCTGAGCTCCTGTGATTGCAATTCTTGTGAACAAAATGTAAGTTATGATGGGCTGAAGGAAGTGACCCATACAATGAGGACAGTATACAGTTGTGATTGGTGGGCCTTAGATGGGTAAAAAAAAAAAAATGCTGAACCAGAGATGCTTACCCCAATAAAGAAGGGTGAACGAATCAGAGACGCTTACTCCGATGAAAGAGAGTGGACGAATCAGACACTTACCCCAGTGAAAGTGGGGGGATAAACCACAGAAGCTTTCCCCACTGAAGGAGATTGGACGAACCAGAGAAAAATCTTACCCCAGCGAAGGAGAATGGACAAACCAGAGAGACTTAGCCCAATGAAGGAGAGGGAACGAACCAGAAACACGTACCATAGTGAAAGAGAGTGGACGAATCCGAGTGACTTACCCCAGCGAAGGAGGGTGAACGAACCGGAGACACTTACCCAATTGCAGGAGAGTGGATGAACTAGAGACTCATACCTCTTCTCGGGAGCTCGCACAGGCAGGACGTGTCGCTCTGTGCCCAGTTGCCTGGTCAAGTGAGGTCACCGCCCAGCCAACATGCCATCGATTACCATCGATAAGTGCTTCTCCTACGTTAAGTGTTCCGTCACTTTAACAACGTTTGGTAACCCTTCAGTGTACATCTGTATGCTTCTTCTTACAATGGCACCAGCTAGTCGCAACGATTTTATGACAACGTGAGCAGACGGAGCGTACAAATATTGTTTGCTTTGCGTAATCCGTATTGATCTAGAAGAAACTTTTAAACAAAGTGATTTATGTGAAATTAAGGCAGCGTTCAAAGCCTTAACTGCGGAAAATTTACTACTTTGGGAGGAGATACAGCGTTTAAAAATGGCGCATCGTGACCTGATCCTCACTATCTTCCCCCCAGCGACTACTTCCCCCCACCATCCTGGTCCAACCCTCCCTCGCTCGCACCCTCCCCACACGAACTTCTCTTCCATACCCGTTCAGCGCCCACTGTCTGGCCCACCCCACCCCCTATGGTATCCACCAACAACCTATGCCCCTACAGCCTCTCCTGAACCTCATCACATTCATCCTACCCCTTAGCCTTCTCCTCCCCCCTTCCTGTTACCTCCTCTCACCCCCCACCTAAACTCCTCTCACCCTCACCCAACTCCCAGTCCCGTCCCTCCACTAAGACCCTCCTTGGCTCTAATTCCATTGCGTCCTCCAAGTTTACGTCACATCTCAACCATCCGTCCAGCCGGTCCCCTCTTCCTTCCTCATGGGACCACTCCCACCCTCGTCAGCCCCACTCACGAGCAGTCGATCTGCAGTGCTCAGCGACTTGCAAGAAAAGAGCGAAGACGACAGTTCCATGATTATAGGGGCCTCGTTTGTACGAAATCTGGGTAAACACTTGCTGGGGAATTCGAGAACTGAGAGAACAGTCCAATTCTACCCCGGTGCCAGAATTTCCCACATTACAGAAAATTTTAAAGAAATTAAAGTACCACCCAAGAAGCCATGTTTAGTGGTGAAAGTTGGGAGCAACGACGTTTAGCATTAGAATTCAAATTCAGAAGTTATTATAGAGGAATACAACGAGCTGATTGGCACCCTCCGAGATAGATAGGATAACATTGTCATAGTTGGCGCTACCCCCGCGACATAGTGCAGGTAACTACGCTCTAAGTAGAGCGCTGGGTGTAAATGAGAGACAACGCTTGTGTACAGATGCTGACATTGGCTTTGTAGACCAATGGCTCGATTTCGTAAAACATATACAACACAGACGGCATTCACCTCAGCAAAAAAGGAACAGAAGTCTCAGCTGTGTGCGAATCAAAGATCAAATTGCCTTGCCATTGAAGTGTAAAATATTGTGTTGAAGCCCGGTAGATGTCGGTGAGTTAACCACATCAAACAAGCGGTAGAAGTCAGGCCGGGTCAAATTACATGTCCCCACTCCATCAGACAGCGACACCAGGGATGCAGGTCATGCAGGCTCGTCTCACCTCGGTCTAAAAACAGCCGGTCACCAAATCATGCCACAAGTCTCGTATGAACATCGTTCGAAGTAGGGTGAACGAACGAGACGCTTTACACCAGTGAAGGAGGGTGGACAAACCTGGAAAATTTAACCCACTGAAGGAGAGTGGACGAACCAGAAACATTACCTCAATGACGGGAGAGTGAACGAACCAGAGACATTTAACCCATTCAGAGAGAGTCTGAGAACATAAGACACTTACCCCAAAAGAAGAGTTGACGAACCCTAGACATTTACCCAAGTGAGGGAGACTGGACGAACCAGAGATACTTATTCCAGAGAACGAGGAGGCGGAACTGCACTGTATGTAAAGTCTTAACTAAACCCCCATCGAAATTCTGACAAAAACATCTACCGCTGTCGAACACTTGTGTATTCAGATTAACACTGAATCTTCCAAACTTTACATGCACGTCGTCTATGGACCCTCTAGTCAGCCAGCAGATATTGACACTGTCATGTACGATAGTTTACAACGAGCAATACAGAATAAAAACTCGATCATTCTTAGGGATTTTAATCTTCCAAAAATCATCTGGCAAACTATCACAGATGTAGAAAGTGAATCTGCCAGGCTTATCAACTTTGTCGAAGAAAATGTTCTCTGCCAAACCGTCACCGAGCCGACGAGGGAAACTAACATGCTTGATTTAGTTCTTGCATCCCAGGAGTTCTCAGGAACTAGTACCATAACATGGTTAGGTTCTATGTAAATATCAAAACCATCTCCCCTAATACCATTATTCCTAACCTTAAAACGGCGGATCTTGATGGGTTGTGCGACGCATTAAAGAGTCTCACCTTTGCTGGGTTATGCCCAGAGGAATTATGGGCCAGTTTAAGAGTCAGTTTATACACCAACGAGTCACATTTATTTTCATACACGATAAAAACAATGAAACCAACAACAAGTGAGTGGCACTCCCAAGATATTGCAAGAGCTATACGACGCAGAAATGTATATTATAAGCTTAAGAAATCAGACAATGACCTAGGTATTGCTACGCAATACAATGCAACCAGAAGGCATGTAAAAGGTCTTATCAAACAAGCCAAGAGAGAATACGAAGTGAGTATTGCAAGATATAGTAACAGAGATCCTAAAAGATTTTATAAATATGTCAGTGGTAAGAAACATACAAGGAGTGAAATAGAACCCTTAGCAAACGAGGTAAGGGAACCCATTGTGGATGATAAAAGCATAGGAGCAACACTGAATTTTTTTTAATTCTTTGTAACGCTAGAAAGCAACGGCACGAATATTGAGATAGTGATGAATAGCATCCACACGATACAAAAAGTTACCGTCACAGTCAGGGAAGTACTAACACAGATGGATAAGTTGAGGACTGATAAAAGCTCAGGTCTTGATTGTTTCTAACAACGAGAAATTAAAAGCGTCAAACACGAGATTGTTTGGACGTTTGACCTATATTTTTAATGAATCTCTTCTGGATGGAATAGTCCCACAGTGCTAGAGACTGGCAGACGTCACTCCTGTATACAAAAAGGGAAGCCGCGAATTGCCTGGCAATTACCGTCCTATAAGCCTCAGATCAGTTATATGTAAACTTCTGGAGTCGATTACTAGAGATAGAATCGTAGCCTACCTGGAACAACACTGCTTGATTAATGGTTTTAGAAGGCACTGGTCATGCCTTACAAACCTTGAATTTTATCATACATTATTCAGTACCCACAAAACAAAATCAATATATATATCAGAAAACATTAAACAAAGTCCCCCACGTTAAATTGAAGCACAAGTCCAGGTCTTGGGGATTACTGGTTGAATAGGAAATTGGACAGAAGCCTGGTTACGTGATTGGAAGCAGAGTCGTAATGAATGGTGAATCATCAACGTGGGCATCCGTTACTTGTGGAGTCCCCCAGGGATCCGTACTTGGCCTATACTTTTCGTTATTCATATTAACGTTATTGACGTAGGATTAAATAACCTAGTGTCCAAATTTGCAGATGACTCAAAGATCGGAATTGCCATATTAAGTGAAGAAGATAGGCTAAGATTAAAAGAGGATCTAGATAAGATCGCTGAATGGTCTAGTAAATGGCAAATGCCATTTAACGTCAATAAATATCAGGTGCTACAAGCAGAAAAACTCAACAAAAATTTTTATTATGATCCGATGGGCCACAAGATAAAGGACACTCCTAGCGTGAGAGATCTAGGGGTCAATCTCTCCAATAACTTCAAAATTCTCGCACCATTGTAATGAAGTTGCCAAGAAAGCAAATAGGATGTTAGGATCTATAAACGGAAATTTTACGTACAAAAAACAAGGATGTGATATTGCCACTATACTTAAGTCTAATTAGACCACGATTCGAATATGCAGTGCACTTTTGGGCCCGCTACTTAAGCAAGGATATTCTTACGTTGGAAGCAGTGCAGAGAAGAGCAAATAAATTGTTTCCTTCCTTGCGTAACAAACCGTATTAGGAGAGACTGCGAGAGTTAAACTTTTTCTCCTCAAGAAAGAGGCGTCTCCGTGGCAAATTGATAGAATGTTTTGAAATACTTAAAGGATTCAACAAAGTCGATATTGAAAATTTCTTTACAGTAGCGCCAGCACTTGCGACGAGAGAAAATGAGCTAAAACTTAAAGGTCACCGAGTTCATCTGGACTATACGATATATTTCTTTACCAACGTCGTTACTGATGAGTGGAATAAGCTCCCAGAAAATGCTTTTCAGAGCAACATCTTTAATATCTTCAAGATTAAGCTTGATCATCACCTGTCACTCTCCGGTACTGAATAATTCATTTAATCAATCATCATAACGTAGCGGTATATATTGCTACCTTCTCAACCAACGATCTCTTCCTGCCATGCTGAGGTGACATCCCAACAATGGTTAACCCGTGTCACCCGCTTTGAGAGAGTAAGTGAGAATTACTGAATCATGCTTCAAAACATCAGGAATAATATAGGCATGGTAAGTCGAGAGGCTGGAGCTCAAGTTTATCCTTACTATTGTCATTATAACAAAAAGTGAGAGGATGCATGTCGTTTGTGATTGGATACAAGACATATTTATGTTCATTCCTCTTTATGACTTTCTTTTAAACATTTCTTCAGGCATATTAATTCTGCAAGGTATTTTTTCTACCTGTTTTCTGTCTGGTGTGTAGTCGGAGGGAGTGGAGGGTGGGGAGAGAGAGTCTTTCCTTTGCTGTCATTTTCTTTTACTGCTTTAAAGGGGACTGCATTTTTTTTTTCTTTTATTTAGGCCAGACCAACTCGCTTGGACCTGTGGTCTTTGTATCTTTGTAAATTATCCTGATAAAGCAAAGTGGTCAAACCAGAGAAACTTATGCCAGTGAAGGAGGATGGACGAACCAGAGAAACCCAATGAAGGAGAGTGGATGAACCCAAGAAACTTAACCTACTGAAGAAGGGAGAACGTAACGGAGAAGTCACCATAGTGAAGGCTAGTGGAGGAACCAGAGACACTTACCTCAGAGAATGAGGGTTTGCGAACCAGACAGTTACCTCATTGAAGGAGGGTAGATGAACCAGAGAAACTTACCCCAGTGAAGGACAGTGGACGAACCAGAAACATTTACCCCAGTGAAGAAGAATGGTCGAACCCGAGACACTTACCCCGGAGAACGAGGGTGGACGGACGAGAGACACTTACCCCATTGAAGGTGAATGGTCGAACCAAAGCCACTTACCCCTAATGAAGGAGAGTAGACGAACGACAGACACCCCTGTGAAGTAGAGTTGACGGTCTGGAGACACTTTCCCCGGTGATGAAGAGTGGACTAACTATCAACACTTACCCCAGTGAAGGAGAATGGTCGAATCAGAGACACTTACCCCAGTGAAGGAGAGTTGACCAACGAGAGACACTTGCCCCAGTGAAGGATTGAAGACGAACCAGTGAAGAAGAGTGGACGAACCAGAGACACTTACCATAGGGAAGGAGAGTGGACGAACCAGAGATACCTCTGTAAAGGAGGGTGAATGAGCCACAGATAGTTACCCCAGTGAGGGAAAGTGGAGGAACCAGACACTTACCCCAGTAAAGGAGGATGGACGAACCAAACACTTACCTTAGTGAAGGAGGGTGCACGAACGAGACACTTACCTCAATGTACGAGAGTGAACGCAATCTTCTATAAGAGTCCTGGCCGGCTGTGTCCACGAAGCGTATGACGACGTCTTTGTTCTCATTTCGGCCACACTCTATGTAGTCTTCATACACGGTCGGTTCGTACTCCAGAGGGAAAGTGCCCTGTTCAGGTGTAAACGATCATTTGTAATTGAACAAGACAGTTATTATCAGTTACACACGGGACTTTGGCCTAAGTAATATGATGATGAACTTAGTCCAGCCTTAGTTCAAGGAAAAGTTGGAAATATGTTCTGTGTATGTACGCCGCTGTCCGTCATAAGTGAAATACGTTGACATAAAATTCTGTATCGTTAGGCTACTTCAACCTTTTACCTCTTGAGCACGACGGCACGACCCTTCGGCACGACGATCCGACCCTTTGTATGATAGCTGACCTCTTACCTGATTCTCATGGGTCAGGTTATTGTGTTCAAAGGCCGGGAGTGCGCTCTAGGGTTGTACTGTCGTGTCCAAGGATGGTATCATCGTGCGTAAGGCCGTAGGTTGTGCGTAGCTCATGGTAGTGCGCATGTCCTCTTGAAAAGAGAATGAGCAGATAATAGGACAGCAGTTAGTGCCTACTCTACCACCTGAAGGCACAATATAGATATGAGGTCTACAGTTTTGAAAACCAAGGAGGGACTGTTCAGTGAAGGGATGTGGAGGTTGACTGTGTAGATAGGTACCAGATGGCGAGTGTGTTGAGTCTAGGAGAGGCCTGTGGGCGCCTAAACCTATTCATGTTGGAGTAAGGACATTGCTGTAGCTGGTGGACGTGATGACAAGTTATGACCTCATCAACACATTCTTTTCATTCATTCCCTCAGGCTATGAATCTTCCTTCACAAGACGACATAAGATGAAAATGATAACTGATAAGGTTAGAACAAGGGGGAGTTGGGAAGGGAGAGGAAATGAGCAATGTCATCTTCACATAGAAAATTAGGATAAAAGACATCCATTATATAAGGATTGAAACTCACAAGAGATGAGCGCCATGAGTGTAGAACTCCCTCCCCGTACATTACAAATCGATGTTTACAGACACACACCATATGAACAGTTTTTATGGTCGTCAGTGGCTCTTGGTTTCATTTTTATTTTCATTTTTTTTTTTAGCCGTGGCGGCATGGGCAACGGAAGCCATAATCAAGGTTATCTAATTAACGTGTTTAAATATCAGTGGATGTAACCAAGATGAGAAGAGAGGAGAAGTGGTTGTAAGTTTGAGGAAAGAAACCTAGATGTTCTGGTTCTGAGTGAAACAAAGCTCAAGGGTTAGGTAGAAGAATGGTACGGAAATGTCATAGGAGTAAAGTCAGGGATTGATGAGAGGACAAGGAGTAAGAAAGGAGTAGCACTACTCCTGAAGCAGGAGCTTTGGGAGTGTGTGATAGAATGCTAGGAAGTAAATTCTAGCTTGATGCGGGTAAAACTGAAAGTTGATGGCGAGAGATGGTTGATTGTTGGTGCTTATGCACCTGACCATGAAAAGAAAGATCTTGAGAGGCAAGTGTTTTGGGAGCAGCTGAGTGGGTGTGTCAGCAGTTTTGATGCATGAAACTGGGTATTAGGGATGAATGATTTAAATGCGAAGATAAGTAATGTGTCAGTTTAGAGTATAATTGGGGTGCAGGGCTATGAGTGGAAATGGTGAAGAACTTCTGGAGCCGAGTGCCGAAAAAAGACTGGTGATTGGGAATACCTGGTTGAAAAGAGGGAGATACATAAGTATACGGATGTGAGTAGGAGAGAGGGTAAACGGGCATTAGTAGATTACATATTAATTGATAGGCGTGTAAAAGAGATTTTGGATGTAAATGTGCTGAGATAGGCATCTGGTGGGATGTCTGATCACTATCTTGTGGAGGCGAGGCTGAAAATTTGTAGAGGTTTTTGTAAAAGGAAGAAACAGTGTCGAGGAGAAGAGAGTAAGTGAGCTTGGAAATGAGACTTGTTTGAAGAAATATCAGCAGAGAGTGTGTAGGATGGCAAAAGGTAAGAGCAAATAAAGTGAGAGGGAGCTGGTGAGGAATGGAAGGTATTTAGGGAAGTAGTGGTGGTATGTGCAAGAGATGCATGTGGCATGCAAAAGGCGGAAGTTTGACAGATTAGAAAGAGTAGTGAGCTGTGGGATGAAGAAGTAAAGTTGCCAGTGCAAGAGAAAAGGGAGGCGTTTGGGCGGTACTTTCAGGGAAGGAGAGCAAATGATTAGGAGATGAGATGTGTATGAGAAATTAGCAGGAGGTCAAGAGGAAGGTGCAGGGATTGAAAACGAGGGCAAATGAGAGTTGGGAGGATAAAAAGATGTTTTGGAAGGGGGTAAATAATGTGTGAAAGACAAGAGAACAAATGGGAACATCGATGAGGGGGACAAATGGGGAAAGTGACAACAAATAGTGATGAGGTGAGGAGGAGATGGAGTGAGTATTTTGAAAGATTGTTAATTGTGTTTGGTGATGGAGTGACAGATGTAGGTTGTTTTGGTCGGGGTGATATGCGTAATGAGAAAGTCGTGGAGAGTGGTTTAGTGAAGAGAGAAGAGGTGTTGAGAGTCTTGAGGAAGTTGAAATGCGGCAAAGCGGCTGGGATGGATGGTATTGCTATTTGATTTATTAAGGAAGGGGGTGACTGTGTTGTTGATTGGTTGGTAAGGATATTCAGTGTATATATGGATCATGACGAGGTGCCTGAGGATTGGCGGAATGCTTGTATAGTGTCACTGTGTAAAGGCAAGGGGGATAGAGGTAAGTTTTAAGATTAAGAGGTATAAGTTTGTTGAGTAAGCCTGGTAAGTTGTGTGGCAGGATATCGATTGAAAGGTTTAAGGCATGTATAGGGCATCAGATTAGGGAGGAGCAATCAGAAATGATTGAGGATGTGTGGATCAGATGTTTGCGGTAAAGATTGTGTGTGGGAAATATTTAGAAAAATAGATGGATTTGTATGTGGCCTTTATGGATATAGAAAAGGCATATGATAGGGTTGATAGAGATACTGTGTGGACGGTCCTAAGAATATTTGGTGTGGGAGGTAAGCTGCTAAGAAGCAGTGAGAACTTTTTATCAAGCGGGTAAGGCTTGTTTACGAGTAGGAACAGAGAGTGAGTGGTTCCAATTGGAGGTTGGTCTGCGGCAAGGGTGTGTGATGTCATCATGGTTGTATAATTTGTTTATGGATAGGGTGGTGAGGGAGGTAAATGCAAGAGTCTTGGAGAGAGTGGCGAGTATACAGTTTGCAAGGGGTGAGAGGGCCTGGAAAGTGAGTCAGTTGTTGTTTGCTGATGATACAGCACTGGTGGCAGATTGGAGTGAGAAACTGCTGAAGTTGGTGATTGAGTTTAGAAGAGTACGTGAGAGGAGAAAGTTGAGAGTGAATATGAATAAAAGCAAGATTATTAGGTTCAGTTGGGTTGAGGTAAACGTTAGCTGGCATATAAATTTGAATGGAGAGAAATTGGAGTAATTGAAGTGTTTTAGATATATGGGAGTGGACTTGGCAGCGAATGGAATCATGGAAGCCGAAGTAAGACATAGGGTAGGGGAGGGGCGATGAAGAATGTGTGCAGAGAAAGTTATCTCGGAGAGCAAAAATGGGTATGTTTGAAGGAATATTAGTCCCAACATTATTATATGGTTGCGAGGTATAGGCTATAGTTAGGGTTGAGTGGAGGAGGGTGGAAGTGTTGGAAATGAAATGTTTGAGGACAATATGTGGTGTGAGGTGGTTTGATCGAGTAAGTAATGAAAAGGTAAGAGAGATATGTGATAATAAAGATAGTGTGGTTGAGAAAGCAGAAGAGGGTGTGTTGAAATTGTTTGGACATATGGAGAGAAAGAGTGAGGAAGGATTGACAAATAGGAGGTATGTGCCAGAGATGGAGGGAACAAGGAGAAGCAGGAGACCAAAGTGGAACTGGAAGGATGGAGTGAAAAAGATTTTCAGCGATTGGGGCCTAAACATGTAGAAGGTTGAAAGGCGTGTACAGATTAGAGCGAATGGGAATGGCATGGTATGCTGGGGTCAATGTGCTGTTAATGGATTGAACCAGGGCATGTAAAATGTCTAGGGTAAACCATGGAAAGGTGTTTAGGGCCTGGATGTGGATAGGGAGCTGTGATTTCAATGCATTACACATGACAGCTAGAGACTAGGTGTAAGCGGATGTGGCATTTTTTCGTCTGTTTCCTGGTGCTTCCTAGTTGACGCAGGGGTGGCAGTGCTGTTTTCTGTGGGGCGGGGTGGCACTGGGAATGGCTGAAGACGAGTAGGAATATGTACATGTGTACATATATATGTGTATGTGTATTTATATATATGTTTATGTGTGTATATGAGTGGATGGATCTTTCTTTGTCTGTTTCCTGGCGCTACCTCGCTGAAGTGGGAAATGACGATCAAGTATGATAATGATAATAATAATAATCAAGGAGATTTCTAAGACATGGCCTTTACCTTATGAATCCATGCTCTGTATTATTGACCAGACTGTGTTGTTCCAGGTAAGTTATGATTATATCTCTATTAATTGATTCCAGACATTTATGTATAATTGATGTGAGGCTAATAGGATAGTAATGCTAAGCATTCCATGGCTTCCCTTTTTAAATATTTGGGTAACATCTACCATTCTCCAGTCCTGCAGCACTAATCCATCCTGGGAAGATTTATTAGCAATAAGGTTAATAGATTGGCAAGTTTATGTTTGACGTTTGTAATTACTTTTCGTTGCAAATGATTAGGACCTGGACTTTTGTTTAACCAAGACTTATCTATCCAGGTTAGAAATGATCAGGACCTGGACTTTTATCCAACTTCAGTTTATCTAGAAGTACTGACTTCTATAATTGTGTCAGTATATTCTGGTATTGTATGTGTGCTGTTTATCAGCCTCAAAATTTGTATCAGTGCTTTCTAGTGTAAAAAACAGAGCTAAAAATATTTTTCAGGGTTGTTGCTATGCTTTTATCATCAACAGTTAATTCCCCATCTTTGTTCACCAAGGATCTTATCCCACTCCTTTTAAGTTTCTTGTTACTGATATACCTATAAAATCTTCTGGGATCTCTTGTGCCATCCCATCCAATACTTATTTCATACTCCCTCTTGGCTTGCTTAATGAGTGTTTGTACCTCTTTTTTTTTAGATGAATTGTTTTGCATTGCAAGCTTTGTGTCATTGCCTGATTGCTTAAGCTTATAGAGTTTAATTTTGCACTTTATAGCTCTTGCGATAAGTGAGTAATACTATTCAGGCTTGTTGATTTTGTGGTTTGTGTCAAGTATAAGAACGAATATGTCTTCTTGGTTCGTAAACTTTTGCTTAAATTATGTCTATAATTCCTCAGGGCTCAAACCAACAGGAGTGAAACTTTTTAATGGGTCATGCAACCCATTAAAATCCATACTTTTTAAGACAGGGGTAATAGCACTGTTATTAGGGGAGTAGGTTTTGAGATCGAAATCAACCCTAACCATAATATGGTTCCATGTACTTAGATGTTCACCAACATAAGTATTAGTTGTTAAGAATGCCTGGAATGCAAAAACTAGATCAAGTACATCAGCTTCCCTCATCAGCTCTCAGTTGGTTTGGTATGGAAAATTATCCTCGACAAAGTTGCTAAGTTCAGCAGACTCATTTTCTACATCAGATACAGTTTGCCAGTTGAATAGGGTCTCCCAGTTTCATCCATCTCAAAGAAACTCATTGTATTTACAGTGCTTTATTGTTTGCATTCTTCATTACCTAGGATGTACATAGGGCAGCTTTTTTAATATGTAGTACTCAGTATCCTGTATCACTGATATTACACATTCATTATATGTTTTCATAGAGATGCATATCACATACATTGTTTGTTTTTTGTAATGTAAAACTGATCACTTTTATTTCTTTCAGATTTGGAAACAAAGGCAACTGGATTATCCATTATTTCCAAAAAGTATCATAAAGATGCTCAGTATCTGAACATGCGGTCAACTTTTGCCAAGATTGCTGCTGGTGCTGTTGTTACATTAGTCTTTGTTATTTACTTCTTTGTCTTTTGAAAGTTTGGAAGTTTTTTGTATTAAAGGATTTTTTTTTATTGAAGTTTATTTATTACACTTTTCCCTTTTAAGGAAATTAAGAAATGTCTTTGGTGTTAATGAAGCTTTGTTTATGGGTATTTTTGGTAGACATATGATCAAATCTCATATCATGAAATTTTTTCCATCATACAGAACATGATTCAAAGTTTATCATTCAAAATATACTTGTAAGGCTGATTTTATATTTAGCCTTCTTATGGGTTGGCTTTTAATAGAGCAATGAGAGTATCGTAACAGAACTGAGGATGAGCTGACAGAACTGTTGCACGCCGTTCTTCTTAGGGATAGTATTGTAACCCCTTCTCCAGTTGGCTGACAGATGCTCTGTGTACATGTTAACATGCAATGCAAAATGTTATACATTTTCTTAGTTGCTATCTCTGTGTGAAAACACCTTTTAATCTGTTTTGCACTTTATCACATTTTAAGTGAGATTCGATATTTTTCATCAAAAAGTATGAAATATTGCATTTTCTAAGTCCATGATATTAAAAGATATCATAATGATGTTTTACATTCAGTTTTATAAGAGGCAAATCACTGAATGTTTGGATAACTAGATGTTGGGATGTTTGCATAGTACATCTCCCCAGAACAGATAAATATATATGCTTCAGGACAAAACATGATAGTGTGGCAGGTATGTACTACAACTCCCACAAATAATTGTTGTTTTTGCATGATAATCATGTACTGCACTCTTATACTTCCAGAAGTAAGTCATGTGACTTTTTCTCCAGCAGAACAAGATCCTTTTATATCTGGTGTTTGAATTGTAAATAATGCATAGCATATCACATTTCTTTCAAATTATGGAGGTAGTCTTAGTAAGCAAATATGATATATCTTGATATAGGAAAGCAGCAGTGATATGATTGAAGGTTTAGACCCACTTCTTAATATCTGTATTCAAGAATCCAAAATCCTAGAATTCCAATAATGTTAGAATATTAATTTGTCATCGTAACAACAAGTTCAGTAACATTTTCTGCTGAACAGTATGAAGTTCAGCAGAATATAGTCAAGCTGAATATTTTTATACAGTAGATCATTAAACTTATATCCCAGACAAATCTCTGCAAGTAGGAATATTTGTAAGTTTTTGATGGTATACATTTGGGTGTTTAAATATCACTGTAAGGGTATTCTTAATGTACCATCATTATATTATAATTTTCCAATAAGCAAAGATAAGAGAGCAGCTTCTGCATTGTGATAAATCAGCCAACATGTCAAAATTTATGAAAAGAAATTGGTTTTATTTGATCTTTAGGATGAGAATGTATTTTTTTTTTTCTAGACCTAGAATGTCTGAGTGGATTTTTAGTTACTAAAGTATTTTGAAAAATTTTTGCACTGTTTTTTTGATGTAGTACATGGTATGCTGAAAAAGTACAGAAAATTTGAGCAGTGTAAAGAAGGTTTATAAAGAATGGAATAGGAAAACGTTGAAATGTAGGAGCATAGTGGAACTTTTGAGTAAAGTTATTTGTATAATTTAGTCCGAATGGAATAGGAAAACGTTAAAATGTAAGAGCATAGTGGAATTTGTGAGTAAAGTTATTTGTATAATTTAGTCCTTTATAATTTTGGATTATTTAAGAGTGTCTCATAGTCAAATCTTGCTTGGGGGCCCTCTTCATTATTGTTAGTGATCATGAATGTCCTGTATTTTTTTAAAAAACTAAATGATTTCAGAAATTTTGTGTTATTAAGTTCATGGTACATTATATGTTTACCCATGCAGCTTAAGCATGATCAAGCATGTTATGTTCTTGGCAGTGGCAGACTATTGCACTATGTTGCTGCTTCAGCAGTGGCAGACTATAAACATAACCATGCAGCTATGGCATGATCAAACAACGTATATTCCTAGCAGTAGCAGACTATAACACTTAATCATGCTGTTGTGGCTTGATCAGACACGATATGTTCCCAGCCATGACCATGCAGCAGTGGCATGATCTGAGAAATACAGTCATCACATATTAACAAAAGAAATTCAGTTTAGCAGGGATTCAGGAATTACATAATCAGAGGAAAAAGGTTAATTCATTAAAAAGCAGGTAAGGTGTGATGGGTCTTTTCTAGATGTCCTAGAGGATGATCATTTAGAGAAAAGGTCTGAAAAAAACAAAATGTATTGACAGGAGTGGGCAGGGAGGTGCCGATGGACCAAAATCGCTAGCTATTCAGGTACAGGAAAGAAATAAAATACCTACAGAATTTACTGACATTAGCAGGCAGGGAGGTGTAGGAGGAGCAATAACTGCAGATGTTCAGTTGAAGGAAAGGACTACAACAAACACAATCTGTTTACAGTTATGGGTAGGGAGGTTCGGTCAGAGGAGCAGTTTTAGCACCTGATCACCATATATAGAACGTATGAACAGAAGCCCACTGGAAATTAAGTGAAGCAGTTGAAAGAACACTGTGCACTGTTAGTGATGAAGCAATCAAGGAAGTTTATGGGTTAGTTGATTTAGGATTCAGAAAAGTACAAAGCATGCAGGACTAGTGCTTGCTGGCTAGAATAGTTTAGAGAAGTTAGAAACAGATTGAAAGTAATGTATACACATTTTAATGAATTAATAGTTAATGGTAAAGAGCTGGAATTCAAGGATCATGGAAATGCACCTGATATTGCTGGAGTCATGGAAACAAAAGTTGCTAAAGAGATAAGATATCACGTGTTCTGCCTATATGGATACATGATAGTAAGGAGGGAAATAGAAGAATATGGAGGGGAAGGATTGCCCCTCTTATTAAAAGATAACCTTAAGTTTCAAGAAATAGTGGAGGATGGACCATTAAGACAATACATAGTAGTGCATAGTAATGTTAATATTATATAGTCCTCCAATAGACAGATATACAATAATAATGGTGAAGGAACAGTCAGGATGGTGTATGAAGCTGTAAATCTCTCACTTCTTAGACATGGTAAAGCACTAATAATTAAGAGGTGGATTGGGGGAATTTGGAGTCTCATGGTGATAGAGAGTTATGGAGATGGAAGTTTGGAGAGTGTATACAGGAAAATTTCATATATCAACACGTCTGGGAATACATTAGGATGAGAGGGACTGATACACCATCATTGCTAGATCTTATCTTCACACATGCATACTAACATAGATAATGAGAATATTATAAGAGATACTCCAGTTGGAAGAATAGATCGTGTAATACACAGGTTTGCCTGTGAGGTAAATGAGGACATTAAAGAGCAAACAGGAGACATAATTGTGGAAACTATGTAAACCTTCAATGTAAATGTTCATTATCCCAGAACCAGGGCTCTGTGTAAAGAGGTTCTGTAAAATTTTCAAGAAAGGAGTAGAACCATGAGAAGTACAAGCCACAAATATAGAGAATGGTAAGAAAGAGGAAAGAATAGTTTCTTAGAAGTCAAAAAGCAAAGAAGCTTTGAGGTGTGCAGCGGTGTAGATATACAAGGCATTCCAGCCAGCCAGTATTAATAGTTATTAAGAGGGCAAGGAGTGAGAGTATGACTGGATAAGAATTGAGCAGCAAAGAAACATAGAAAGGTATACTGTGAACAAGGCAGGAGAAAAATACACAACTTTTCCATAAATCAATTTGGGATCAGTTGTTTATTAAAGAACATAGATCAAGCTAAGGAGAAGAATGGGATAGAGTGATGTAGGAATGTGTGAGGAACTGTATATCAAGTTCAAATGTGTGCTTTCACTGGAAGACACTGTGGCCCCAACACTAGTGAGATGGAGTGGGGAGGAGGTATTAGAAATCAAAATATCTAGGTGAGATTTAGAGTGCTGGGGATCTGAACACGCAAGAGGGTGAAAAACATGCACAGAACAGAGTGAATTGACGGGATGTGATATACAGGGGGTGATGTGCTGTCAGTGGACTAAGCCAAGACATTTGAAGCAGCCAGGTATCATGGAAAGGTCTTGAGAGGCTTGGTTTGGATAGGGGACTGTGGTTTCAGTACATTGCTCATGACAGCTAGGGAATGAACATGAGCGAATGAGGCCTTTCTTAATCTGTTCCTGTTGCTACCTCGCTAATGTGGGGAACGACGAAAAAGTATGAAAAAGAAAAAATATCTAGGAGAGTGCTCATCCTCCTCAAACTCAGATTGGGGTGTCTGAATGTGTGTGGATCTAAGATGAGAAGAAAGGAGAGATATGTAGTATGTTTGAGGAAAGAAACCTGGATGTTCTGGCAATGAGTGAAACAAAGCTCAAGGGTAAAGGGGAAAGAATGGTTTGGAAATGGGAGTAAAATCAGGGGTTGGTGAGAGGACAAGAGCTAAGGAAGGAGTAGCATTACTCCTGGAGCAGGAGTTGTGGGAGTGTGTGATAGAGTGTAAGGAAGTAAATTCCAGAATGATGTGGGTAAAGTGTAAGGAAGTAAATTGCAGATTGATGTGGGTAAAACTGAAAGTGGATGGAGATAGCTGGGTGATTATTGATGCTTATGCACCTGGTCATAAGAAGAGACATCTTGAGAGACAAGTGTTTTGGGAGCAGCTGAGTGTGTCAGCAGTTTTAGTGCACGAGACCAGGTATTAGTAATAGGTGATTTAAATGTGAAGGTGAGTAATGTTGCAGTTGAGGATATGATTAGTGCACATGGGGTATTCAGTGTGGTGAATGGAAATGGTGAAGAGCTCATAGATTTGTGTGCTGAAAAAAGACTTGATCAGAAATATCTGGTTTAAAAGGGTAGATATTCACAAGTATATCTTTGTGAGTAGGAGGGATGGTCAGCGGGCATTATTAGATTACATATTAATTGATAGGCATGTAAAAGAGAGACTTTTGGATGTAAATGTGCTGAGAGGGGCAGCTGGTGGGATGTCTGAT
>JAYMFT010364353.1:0-22469 GCA_038088735.1 Panulirus argus
GGAAAAGCAGAAACTGGAGGGGAGGATTTCCAGCCCCCCGCTCCATCCCCTTTTAGTCGCCTTTTACGACACGCAGGAAATACGTGGAAAGTATTCTTTCTCCCCTATCCCCAGGGATATATATATATATAATACCAAGCTGTGGAGATAGAGGAGCCTCCAGAACCGTTGTTAGGTACACAAAAGGCATACATGATATTAAGTTAATAACCTGTTTTGTACCCATGAATAGTTCAACAAAGCAAACTTATTCTGCGTATGCCATGTACTTATTTATGAATTACTAGTACAATTGCAACATCGCTGACCGCTGGAATTGTTAATGAATGCGTGTAACATATAAGCGATACAAATTCAAGACATTCAGCATCCAAAATTGGTTCATATAAACACAGCAGTGAGTAGGCAGTTAACAGAATCATCATGTGTACACTACTCGCAAAAATTTGATAAGTGAAAAAAAAACTAGATGGTAATTACTTGTAGAGAAGTCATTGTGGATATGTACCTATATGTGAAGAAATCTGCAACAAAGTGAAAATCTCCCAGTTTTAACTGTTAGGTTATTTTTGTTCATTGATGAGAAGCAGTACCATAAAAACAGGACTGGTTTGTTGTGATCGTGGGTCAGCCTTGTGCTGTTCACTTGTTTGTTAGTGTTCATTATCATTCTATTAATCATTAAAAAAATATCAAGGAAGCAAACTTGCCTTAGAGAGCTACTCGTCCCTGCCCTTTGCCAGTGGGTAGGTTTGGGGGGATACCCAAGGTCTGTTATTAAATTTCTAAGGAAGGTGCAGGCATGTATATATCTGATTCAGTTTTATAGATTGGAAACGGAGAATGAGATAACATATCAGAAAAAGCTATCAAAATAAAGCTGATACAAGTGTAAACAAGTGTTGGAAAAGTACATTTATCTGGAACTAACGGTAAACTGGCTATTAATCTGAGCGTTACAACATTACAGACTGCGCAGAGATGCTGCGGGCGCTGGGCTTCAAGCGCCTGATCTCTGTAGAGAACTTCCGGAGCCCGAACTTCCCCCTAGTGGCCGAGATTCTCGGATGGCTGGTGCATCGGTTCGACCCTAATGCCGACTTGCCCACGGACACGGACACAGAGCAAGACAGAGTCATATTCATCAGATCCGTCGCTCAGTTTATGGTGAGAGGAAGACGGCGTTCCCCCAGCGCAATCTTGAACTTCACTTCACCAGACATACG
The DNA here is from genome assembly GCA_038088735.1 of Panulirus argus. Taxonomy (NCBI): domain Eukaryota; kingdom Metazoa; phylum Arthropoda; class Malacostraca; order Decapoda; family Palinuridae; genus Panulirus; species Panulirus argus. Next base: position 1,227 of record JAYMFT010364353.1, read on the forward strand.
TCCTTCTGACACTGCACTCCATACAAATACAAGTCGCATTCGCACGGCTGCGTTCTGGGCAACATTTAGTTCGACACTACCGTAGTACTATACCAGTGGTGCTCGATACGATGCCCAGCACCCACTAATCAACTGCCCGACATTTACCCAACCCAGGGGAGGAAAAGAGAATCATTTCCATACTTCATGACCTTCAGTTCTGGCTGATGGTCATCGTAGGCGTCTTCTCCTTGTGTGACGTGATAGCAGTCTTTCATGCTATTATATTTGGAGCTCTCGTTCCCACATCATACTGAAGTACACAGTTTCTCAGCTTGCAAACTAACCACTCACTCACTCCCTGTCCAGGGCTCCTTACCCTGCAATACTAACTCTCCACGGCTTCCTACTCTCAATACTAACTCATCACGGCTTCCTACTGTGTATATCAAATATCCACTAACCCCCCTCCCCCAGAGCTTCCTATCCTGCATACCCCCCCCCCATCATCGTACTTTGCATATTAGCACTCGTTACAAGTCTAATTAAGCACGAAAAACACAGTTTAACTTCTTTAAGCACATTTACCACTCCACTCTGCGAGTTTCTGATAACTTCCACTCAACAACCAGCCTGGAAAGGACCCAACGGTCTTTTGCTGTTTGAATCCTTTGAATTCCTTTGCATGATTTTATCCATTTTCTGATATAGATCTGAGCCTCCTCTGCCCAACATCCCGCTGCAAACACTTTTTCCCTACAAAATTTCTGTGTAGTACATTCTCTCCAAACGACATAGTGCTCCCTCTTAGCTATTTTTCCCTGCCACCTGTTGTGGCGGAGGAAACGATGGGTGGGCAGGCGCCTTCTGCTTTACTAAACTGTTTTTATCTTCTGTTGATTAGGAGCTTATGATGCTATAGTTGTCCTCCAGTAAATAACTTTAGGAACTATCAGGTCTCCTGTTATCTCTCTTTCCTTGAATCAACGCTCACGTCTCCCGCTGCAGGCGGCCAAAGCGCACGTACGCCTCAACACGAAGCGCCTCTACCAGAGCGATGGCTACGCCGTTCAGGAGATCCTCAAGGGCCTCAGCCTCCTGTACAACTCCATACAGAACAACCCTGAGAGGGAGGACGCCTTCGATGACCAGTCAGAGACCACCCTAAACTTTGACGTCACAAATAAGGTATTCTCTAAAAATTTCATTTTATCACTTATCGTCTTTCATACAACATCCCACACTTCAAGATGACGTTTTGACTATTTATCTATACCATCAGTTATTCAAAAGTAATTATCTACATCATATCTGCCTTAGCCGCGGCAGAGTAAAGCCATGCTACCCCACCGAGATGAGGTTGAAACACACGATAAAACCTAGTGTGTGGGTCTTTTAACCTCTGCGTGGCTGAGACAGCCACGCGCCCTACCCAGGATTCGATCCCGATCCGTGGTATATATATATATATATATATATATATATATATATATATATATATATATATATCATTCTTTTCATATATGTTTGCCATTTTCCGCGTAGTTGTTGCAGGTTGTTATATGATCCTGTACGTTTTGGATGAGGCTTTCGGTTTTCAGCTGGTATCATGTGTTTCAGATCTCTGAACTAAAGCACATAAGGTCACTGGCTTCCGAGATCACCAGCCGTGGCGCCACCCTCTATGACCTCCTGCGACGGGAGGTTGACCTTAGGGTAGGTGATGTGACCCCCTGCCATGAAATATTGACTTCAAGGTAAGAGATGTGACCTCCTGTGACAAGTGGTTAATCTCAGGGTTGGTGTGTGACCTGTGACGCATAGATGACCTGAAGGCAGGTAAGGGCGCCAAACAAAGGTCAAAAAGACCCAAGGATTGCGGAGGGAGCGCTCTGCAGTTACTCTGTCTCCTATCAACCTATCTTACAACTCGGGCACGATAATGTGACCTTGAACAGTCGGTACGATCCTTAAGGCTCAGGTCAAATGTCAATCCACGCCGAAGGATCGGAACGTTCTGTTCAAGGGGTTGAAATGAAGTAATGCACGTAGGTTAGGGTCGGCCTCTGGCTCTGACGAACTGCAGCGGGGCGCTGACGCGTAGTCCCCCAACAAGCAGCAGTAAGTTGCTGATAGAAAAGATAAGATAGATAGTTCATTCTCGACAGCGCACATCTAGGTTCCCTTTTGACCTTAGCTCAGTTTGTTGGCACATCAAGAAAGGGGCCTGAATCGCCACCGTTACCCATTTTCTTAGGAGCTTTACTAACAGATGTTGTCCTTTGACGCAGGAGATCCGCACCAGCATCATCAACAGACAGCTGGAGCTGACGGAGGTGGAGGCGGGGATACAGTCGGCCATCCACGCCTGCGAGGACGAGGTCAAGCGCAACCAGACAGCCATAGAAAACGTGGGTTCGGATCAATCCAGCCTGGAGGCCAAGATCGATAAGAAGAAAACGGGACTTGACCGGGGACAGAAGAGGCTAATCACCTTAAAAAAAGTCCGGTGCGTCAAACACACTAATTGAGTTGTTTTCATGATCAGTCTTTGTTTATTTGTTTAAACTGGGTGGCAATAATGGTGCAAAAGGTATCAATAATCAATAATAAACGAGAGTAAATCGATGATTGATACCAGGAAACGATAATGTGAAGACTAGAATATTCTTTCTTGTTAAGGAAAGGTGTTGTAGCTCTCCAGGAATGTGGATGTGTGAGTGAGTGTGTCACCGTAAATGTAGATGAACACCACCAATCCTGCTGCCAGGTGCTCGTGTGACGCTGACACGTGTCTTGTTTATCATACCAGGCCCTCGTGCCGCACGTGTTCACCGACGGGAGACAACACAAGGTCGTACCCACCAATCGTCCCATCAATCTATGGTACACTCTTGAAAATACTTTAGTTTTCTTTTCAGTCTACGTTTGTACCTTGAGTTACTGCGACTTGTACATTGCTCCCTGGGAGAGTAACCTGTATGTATAATTCATGCATATATATAGTTATGCACGGCTGGCTGTGGTGATCTCTAAGTAAATCTCATTCTCCATTCCCGAGATTTCTTTTATCACTTCGTTCTCGCCTTCGGTATGCGCCGGCACCACAGTCTGTCATTCACTTTCACCAATGGTGGTTTACGGACATACGTGCTTTCCATGTAAAATGGGATTCGCTGACGGTTCCTCATTTGTGACGAGATGTCCTTGTGATATGTACCCCACCTGTGGATTCGGAGAACGAAATGCCGCTGAAATGAGTTCAGGATGAAGACCCGCCCTGTGATGGCCTCTGGCGGAAGGGCACAAGGAGGAAGGGCTCAGGCTGTCCTCACCAAGCTCGTCTGTTCCTCTCGCCCTACACTTTGTTTCTTGATGATCCCTTTCCATCCAGGGTACGAAGCCGCCTAAGACCTTTCACTACAGGTCCAGATTTTTTTTTCTTCTTCACTCGTGCGTGTGTGGCACGTGTAATGATGTGTGTCAAAGCATTCGGAGGAAATTGCATGCTTATTTTCTTGAGGCAATCATCTGCTTGGAAGTGTTCAGAAGCGTATATATGAAACATTACGTTAGGTTCTGCAAAGATTACCTCTTCCATCCAGTGTGTTCACTGGAAGTCTCAACATCTGTACCGCGTCCCTTGACGTGGCTTTCCCGTCCGTGCTCCACGACTGACAGTATACAACTTGTCTTCATCTCCCCGGCTGACGTGCGGTACACCTGCCTATCTGAAGCCGGGTCTGGTGTTGGCAGCATCCCCGGCAGTGCGCTTCGTGAAGATTCATCCTTCTAGCACCTCTAGGCGAGAACCCAAGTTCGTGCCTCCTTGATGAGCATATCTCCGCCTCTCCATTTTTATTTTTATTTTTTCCGTTCCACATGATTTTTGGAGATGGTAAGGTGGCTGCCTCCGGGCCGCTCAAGGTGCGTGTACTCCTCACAGAGATATTTCCTGAGGTAGATTTCCTCTTACTTTTATCTACATTCTGGTAACTGTCATGATGTTTTATGACACTTCATCACACGGATCGGTTGTGTTATAAGAGAAGGTATACTCTGCACTGTTGATGATACATAAAGGTGATGAATAAATATATGTGTGTGAGTGACTACTATTCATCCTACAGGGAGAGAGCTTTACATTCGTTTTGCCCCACCGTTTCTTAACCTTGTGTATGTACCACTTGTTTATTCTTATGTGTCTATATAGACTACACACACACCCAGCCTAAGTCAGGTACCTATATATCGGCCAGCATCGAGGGGAAGATTGATAGCTGGGTTGGTTGAGGGCCGACTGCCACGCCCAAGATTCGAGTTTGGATGGGCCCGTGCGTGAATCATGGTCATCGACGCTAACCTCTACACCAAGGAAGCTGAAACTCATAAGCCCGGATGTGTTTGTTTGTTTGTGTGTGTATGTGTGTGTGTGTGTGTATAGATACCTGTTCATGCATACGGGAGAGGAGTCCCATAAACGTGGGGCTCCACCTCTCGTTTCTGTCATACAAATTCCTGACCCAATCATCGCCCTGCCCTCCCCTCGCTAGACCCCTGAGGAAACTCCGCCTCACCTCAGGCGACCCAGCTGAAGCATCGCACCTCCTCAACAGACGTTGGCGCCTGGTACCCTCGCCTCGCATGAGAACCGACTGCTCGTTCTACAGATTCATCATCTATGATCACCATTTTGGCATTACAGACTCGACCAGACAAAGCGATGATGATCTCGATGGAGTTGTGCATCACGTGTCTTTGACGTCAGACTAACGTATCCCTGATGCGTTTCAAACGTTCGTAACGTCTGTGACGTGTATCTATTGTCTGTTACGTATCCCCAATACGTTCCGACGTCTGAGTCGTATCCCCGAAGACTCTCTCATGTCTGTGACGCACGCTTGATGCGTCTATAACGTCTAAGACGTGTACGTGACGTGTCCCTAATGTCTAAAATCCGCCATGAGTCCCTGACTTGTCTGTAACACCCGTGACGTGACTCTGACGTGTCTTTAGAATCTGTGACGTACCCCTAACGTCTCTAACATCATTGACGTGTCCCTGACGTGTCTGCAGCATTGCTTCTGACCTGACTGAGTGAAAGTTACGCATTCGTGACGTGTAGCTAATGTGTCTTTTTCGTGTCCCCTGCAGACCCGCCTTCATGGACGAGTATGAGAAGCTGGAGCAAGACCTGAAGCGGCAGTACGAGATGTTCGTTCAGAAGTTCATCAGCCTGTCTTACCTCGAGAACCAGCTGGACGACTACGACAGACTCGAGCAGGACAAGATGGCTGAGAGGGAGGTGAGTGGTGGGGGTTGTGAGGTGGATGTATGGTTAGGATGTTGAGATGGGCGAGAGTTTTCAGCTCTAAAAATAAAGGAGAAAAGAAGAAATAAAAACAATTACCGTACTGAGTACCGGACACGATATAACATAACACAGCAGCAGTTCGGTATCTGTCATAACATGTTGGCAGACTGGGTTCTACGGACCTTCAAGACAAGAGAGGCAAAACCATTAATTCAACCTTGAAGGAACTAACTGTCAAGACAAGAATATAACTGTGTGATCACGTCATCTTTCAAGGCGGACGAAATTATATAGTTAGAATGCCAAGATCTCTCACGGTTGGCACTAACTCTGTTAAAAATCTCAACTCCCGGGAAAGACTGAAATCACTCAGGTTTTCCTCTCCTTTGCGCTAAAGGGAGAGATATAGTTCATGCTTAAAGATACTGGAAGGCACTGATATGTCTGCGCTCCAAAATACACTTACCAGTTGATGAAAGAGGTATGGAAGACTTTGTAAAATATTATGTATAAGATCATAAAGTGCATTAAGTACACTAAGAGGAAAAGTGTAAACCTGCGAAGACAAAAACTGTTCTATTACACCGTCTACAGCCCACAAGCACCACTTCAGTAAAGACAGTAGAAAGTGGCTTGGATGAGCCCCTATAAAAGTGCACCAGACCAGCCAGGATGTGGCAGTCACGTTAACCTGCTGGCCACGTCCTCGAACTGCCTGACGAAGCATAAGAGCAACACAATAGCTTCGTCTTAAAATCACCTGTAGAGGAAGACCTTCCAACTATTGTATGGCATACGTAAGGTTAAGGTTTTCTGCAGTTGGGATGGTGATGCGTCCTAGCCTGATCTTTGAGTGAGCACGACCGACGGGGAGGAGCCTGGGGGTGACCGTAGGCCACCTGTAAAACTGTTAGAACCAGTCCATCCCGCGGCGGTGGTCGGGCCTCCCGGGGTATTTGCTACGTAAGATGGTGGCGGTAACCGGGTGGCAGAACCACCCGTCGCGTCGTCGCTCTTGTTAACGCCCCGTTACCATGTGAGGCTGTAGTTCTTTGAACCAATCGTCCGTCTTGTTACTGTCGTCGTCGTCGTCATCGTCGCCATTGTTCTACAATCGCGTGATGTCATCGACGATGTCGCTGTCCGTCTCCGTGAATGTAGTTCTTCCTAACGTCTTCGTTGTCATTATATTTTCTTGCCTTTCGTGTTGCTATCGTCATCGGACACAATTACCATCACCGCCACCTCCTCTGTGTCGTCAAGAAGCTGTAATAACCGATGCATTGTCCAAACATCCCTTGTGCCACTAACTCTCCCGTCGCAAGTATGTCAAGTTATGAGCAAGTCTTCTTAGGACGAGGCCGTGCGAGCGGGTCCCCTGCACCCGCTGAGGGAGTCTCAGAGGATCCCAGAACCTTCTTAATGATTAGATAAGGTTATAACAGAACAGAGATTTTGCATTTACGACCTTACAGTGGTGGGGCAACTAGCAGACGCTGAATCGCCACAGTACCTCTGAACAGTGGCATATTCAACGTAGAACAGCTTGTACCGGACAGCAAAAGAGGACAAAGAAGTAGCTGCTGGTGCTGAGAACCATGTAACACTCCCCGTGTTAAGTAGTTTGTAAACAGTAACCACCCAGGGACCCGCTACTGTCCTGAGTCGTGTTATTGTGATGCTCGGGACCATCTTACATCCTTCGCGACCGGATTTACTCTGAGTCTAACTACAACACGTTTCCTATGTTTAATGTTACTTTTTCTCTTTACTCTCCCTCTCCTTCATTTCTAATGCTATTTTTTCATTTTTACTCTTTCTTTATTCTAATTCTATCCTGGATAATGGTTCCAGTCCGTAACCAGAGCCTCTGACGTATAAATACTCAGATAACTCTCAAGTAGTGTCAACATTCATCGAAGAACAGACTTCAGAAGTGATGAGAAGATCTGGAATTCTATGTTCGTGCAAGTCTTGGGCGGCTTGACAAGCTCGGGTTAGGGCAAGCCTGGGCTGGGCGGGCGGGGCGGGGATTGCGTGCTGCTGGTGGTGGTGGTGGGATCGGTAGGAACCCGGGGCTCACAGCCACATGGGATATTTCAGACCCTCCAGAAATAGTTCTCCCTTTATAGTAACAAGGAAATTAGAACTCGATGTATCATTGCCCACCTTCCTGGAGACCTCAGTGGTGCTCGATATAAATATTTGTCTTACGCAGTCTTTGAGTCGGTTTTGGTCAGGTTGTATAAACAGACACTGCCGAGGAAACATATACGTACATTAGCATTACAGAACCAAAACTCAACAGAGAATTTCGACTAACCTAACCACACACTCTCCCTTGCCTTCATTCCCCGAAGAACGCAAACAGAGTTTGAGGTCCTTACATCCCCAAGAACTTGACGGTCCGTCAAAGTTCTGGTTTTCTCATCGACCCGCGTCAGAATTCATCCCATTAATAGGCTCTAGGGTCTTGCGAAGCCGCATACATGACCGACACCCGTTTCCTGATCAACACAGCTCCGCCACGTGGGTCCTCCTGCCTCCAGATGCGCCCGAGACGCCAGCAATTGAGAGAGACACTGTAATACCTGAACAGGTGCTGAAAGTGCTGCCAGGGTGACAGGAGTCCACACAACAGTAGCCGAATGGAGGTGGCGAAGGCAAGGGTGAGGGGTGGACAGGGAGCAAAGAAGTTAAAAGGGAGGAGAACCCAGAGAGTGGTGGACAAAGGCGAGCTCATTAAAGGTATTAAGAAACAAAGATGGATGGAGAATAGAGAAGGAAAGGGAGAGAAACTGTAGTATCACCGTAAAAGGGAATGAAGCAAGACGGATGAGGAGAACAAGGAACCTAGGAGGAAGAGCCCATCCAAGTAACACTCACGCCAGCAAATCCCAGTGACGACCCGCCCTCCACTCTCCTGCTCTGACTTGTGCTCACGTGACCTGGACTGAGGTCAGGGGTCATCACCCGGTCAAGAATGGGTGAACAACGAAGGCAAATAAACTGGTGGTACCGTGTTCAGATGGTATACGGACATTGCTGGGAACAAGACAATCAGGGTTTTTTACGAAGTTAAAAAGTCATGTGTATGAAGACCCAGGCTGACCGAGGTGGCCCGGGGGCTGACCTTGGGCAGAGGATGGTAGGTCCCTTGGGTATGGTGGCATGACCTCTGACCTGATCCTTTAATACCATATTTTCGTGGTGTCATGCTCAAGGGCTTAAACAAGCCACATGTATTAGCAACATATCATTATTATGGTTACCATGAAGGTGTGCATATGCGGAACGCCTCTGTTAACCCTTCTGGTTGTCACAGGTGGGTGAGTCATTTTCAAGACGTGTACCAGTAAATATGGGTTTTGGGAGCACAAAGCCCCCATGGGACTGCGTGTCTAAAATCTAATGAACCTCTTCGCACGTGAACGCTATTTTCTACTTTATAACTAAATCAGTTTAGTTAAATTCGTGTTTAACCAGATTAATTTGTGCCAAATGTAAGTTGTAACAAAAAAGAAAATCTATCAGTCTATGTGTGTGTGTGTGTGTGTGTGTGTTATCGGACTCTGTATGCAATAGGTTACACCGCGTGTGAAAAGTCATCTTTGGCCTCTGCAAAGGTGCCCCGAATTACACCAGGATTCTTTCCTAGACAGAGGTCCTGGGTAACACTTGGAATGAGGTCCATCGGTAATCATGACCAAATAAACAAAATATGTATATGATATGCTCCAATACAGCGGAGATTATGTGAATTATTGCACTGAATATATGGTGAGTAATTAGTGGCAACACCTTAACTTGACCCGCGTGTGTGTGTGTGTGTTTTACCCCTGGCAGTCGGCGACGCGGAAGATGCTGGAGAAGCTGCGGACGGAGGAGAACCGCCTAACCAGCGCCGGCGAGGATTCGGACGACTCGGACGACGATGATGATGATGACGACGATGACGACGACGACGAGCTGCTCAAGGACATGGCCAAGGAGAAGATGCTGGATAAACAGGTCAAGAAAAGCTCCGGGAAGGGTAAGTGATGATGATGACGATGTAGTGACGCTGGTGATAGTGATGATGATGGTAGTGATGATAATACAGTGATACTGGTGATGTTGATGAGGATGATGATTATGGCGATGGTAGTGGTGATGATGGTGATGGTAGGGATGATAATGATGATAGCGATGATAATGACGAAGATGATGGTGTTGATGATAAAGATAGGGTTTTGATAAGGACATGATACCGGTGGATTGATGGTGATGGTGGTAGGGCTGGTGCTGACACTGGTGATGGTGGTGATTGTGAAAATTACGTTGGATGGCGGGTTGGTGATGCAGGATATCTGATTACGTTGATGCGGGTACAGAGAAAGAACCACCATAGACCGATATGACCAAGTGCTGTGTTAAAACGACCTACTTCTCCAAATTCTTATCTCGCCTCAGTTACTCCCGATGAGAATAGCTTTACGAAAACAATTCCTTTAAAAAAAAATGATTGTTTTATATTTCAAGTATAAGCCTTGACAGGATGAATCCAAGACGATTGGATGAAGCTGTAAACAGAAGGAATGCCTCACGTGGAGAAGGAGTATGGGCCAGATGTCATACCTCCTCGAATCCCACGGAAGTGTACCCATAAGCTAGGCTCCGAACCTAACTCGACTATTTCGTCTGTCTCAAAACCCAAACCTCTCCTTCTTGTAGACATGCTCTGGTGCAGCCTGTCCCTAAGCAAGAAAACAATTATAACCCTTTCAACCCCCAATGCTCTCACTTCTGATGTCTCCAGATTCTTTGAATCTCTCCATAACTTCCACTTTCTCAAACGCTTAGAATATCACCCCTCTCTCCCATTTCATTCGGTCTACTGCAAAGTAGTTCATGGAGCGACATTTCCCTCTTATTCCATCAACAAAGGTGTCACTCAGGGGGTCAGCCGATTACCTACTCTTCTGTTCATAATGATTTTTTCTCTTCAACTTCCGACCCTGTTCAATCTCCCGCTGGTGATTCCACTTTACATACTTTAACGCACTTTATATCTCCTCCTCACTCTAGTATTCATGTTTTCTCGTTCTAAACACATCTCTTAGGTTAGACCTGTACAATACCTCGGAATGGTTAAACAGTGAGTGTCAAAATTCTGTTGATTCATGGGAACCAGACCTCGAACGTAAATTCGTCACAAGAGATATTGTATATTGTCATTGTCCCTCTAACAATGTCGATGATAGGCCGTTCCTTTGTACTGGACACGTTTATCATCTTGTTTAATGAATGGTGACCGTTCCTGTCAACTAGACGTAACTGACAACTCCTGTCTACTATTCTTGCATGTTGAGTGTGGAGAACTGTCCCAGTTCTGCCATATGTCGCTATCTATTCTTGTTTACTTGACGTAGTTCAGCCCTTGCCTAAACGGCGCGTTTCAGTCCTTATCTTGTCTTTCTGACGGTATTCACAGTCCTCTGTCTTCTGAAAGTGTCTGTTCATTCCTATCTTAAATGTTCTTCATGTGGTAGACTTTTAATATCATCAGACGGTGTTGGTGAATATGAATGACTGTAACTCTGCTGAACACTTGAGATAGTTGCTGTCTGACGGACGTGGTTCACCGCTGCTCTCTGGTGGATGCAGATGACTGTTACTGTCAGATACACATGGTTGACTGTTGCTGTCTGGTGGACTTGACTGACTTACTGTTTACTGAATGCACTTGAGTGTTCCTGGGTGATCGAGATGGTTGTAATCTTTTCAGTGCAACACGTCAACATGCCCCCTTAACAGTGTGTATGTCATCCAACCAGGTCTCAAGTAATCACCAGGACGCGTCCCGGGGACTTGCAACTAAAGAAGGAAAACCGAATAAAGTAATAAAGAGTTTTGATTTCGGTTGGAAGTGTATGGCTGACAGTTCACTGGTACAGACACGGATAGATTCACCTCGTGGCTGTTCTTTAGTAATTAGTTACCCTTCTCTCTCGTAGGGAAATGTTCATGTAGCACTTACTGGCACTATCTGTCTTAATCACTGGCACTCACATGTATGTATTTTTCGTCGTAGATTATACATTACTTATATGTTGAGACGCTTGTATGTTCAAGGAAAGTCGTGTTGGAGGACAGAGCTTTGCACACGTAGTTAATTAAGCGCGGGTTGGAGCCTGAGGTCAGGCAGGTTAAAGAACTGTAGAGTACTATTCCCTGTGTTGAGGGATGAGTCCTCCTCAGGCAGGAGGGAACAGCCCCTTGGCGGCAGCGACCCAACGTGGAAGAGCCCCAACCTGCCCGTACTGTCATCTTTGCTGATATTTGTTTACAGACGTTACCGCTATACTCGTACACGCTTTAGATTTTGTTAGACTCACATGTGTAACTACTTAGACTGCGAATATTATGACACTAACAATACGCTACATACTTCTTGACCGAGTTATTCCTGTACTGCTCATGTTTTATGACAGGTCGCAATAAAAAATAAACGTAAACGCAGGAGGTCATTATTTCGTCTTACAAAGCATTTGAAAAATTAGAGCAAACTTAATCCAGAGACCGCATCCTCTAAACAAAGAACTGTTTATAGGATCTTTTATTGCCACTAAAACTGTGCCATTAAAAGCAAACTAGGTTGCACTAACAGGGACATTTATATGCAAAGTAGCCGCCAGCAGTGGTAACCCATCTCCCAGGGTAGGACACACACACAAGGGTCTCCGTGGTGTTGTGGTTAGCGTTACTGACCACGAATCAGTACAGACACCGTCCTGAGTCGCGCCTGCATGGGTTCCAATCAGGCGCGGCAGTCGGCCCACAACCGACTGGTGTCCATCCTCCCCTTAAAGTAGGTCGATTAATGGATACCTGGCTTAGGCTGCGGTGTGTGTATATGTGCGTGTATTACACACAGGAGTCAAAACATGATACATATATAGGTTAAGAAGCGGGGCAACATGAGCGTAAGGCTCTTTCCCTTTAACATACAAATCGTAATCACATAATCGCCACGAGTGCCAACCTCTCTGTCCTGTAAAATCGGTAATCATACACCAGATATCCCTCGTCCTCTAGTGGCAGTCCGGGACCATAACGGCATCGAACCCGTCCGAGCCCGTACTGGCCTGTGAACATCGTAAATAACTAGGAAACTTGTTTATCAATCTTCATCTATAAACACGAGTAAAGACTTTGTTTAACCTCGTTTTTACAGGCAATTCTTCTCTGGTTTTCCCCCTTTCTACCATTTTTCAGCCTTTGGGTACGATTAACCCAATTTATCGTTAATAATGATAACGTTTCATCCACACAAGCTATACAGAGACGGTACACGAGATAAAGTTATCATGAAAATCATTCAGTCGGCGGACCGACCTGGACTCAGAAGGACCGGCAAAGAGCACCACCAAGTAGGACCCTGTTCTGTGTCTCATTATTTCTTTGCACTCCGAAACTCCGACATTCCGAAATTGTGTGTCTGATCAGCCATATGTTTAGCCATCTTCCACGAAATCTGGTGCAAAATCTTCGCAGAACTGCTGGAGGTGAAACACAGATGAAATCAAATATTACCTTTTGCTAACCGTGGGACAGTTTTATTAGATATGGCTATATAAAGCATCGTGTTTTGACACTGAGAGTTTATACTGAATAATAGTACAACGATTGATTAGGTTAATATTTGATATTCTTTTGTACAGTAGTTTGAAAAGCTTTTTCAAAGTTTCTGTACAAAGTATTTAGTAGAGAACAGGATGAACCCGAAGGGAACAAATTGGGTGCGTGGATTCAATTTTCCTCTTGATACAGAAACTAACTGGGCTCTCTATATAAGAATACCAAACAAACTGTAACTAAACATATCAACTAAAATGATTGATGGCTAGATAGCGGAAGACGGAGAATGACGGTTGAATTGGGATAGGTAAGAAATGGCCAGATAGTGATGAATGGTGATGGTTGAAAAATGAAAGCTAGATACTGATGGGTGAAGACAGACTGTTCGGTAGTAATGGCTAATGACGGGTGGAGAACGATGGTCAGATAATGATGTACGTATATGGCTTGAAGTCTGGATAGCAATGGCTGTGTCAGCTACGCTGTTATGGGTGGATACTGAAGGAAAGACACTGATGAATGAGAAGTGATGAGTAAAGAATGAAGGGTTAATTGGTGACATAGGGAGAACTATGGATAGTTACAGCTTGACAGACATTAGATTGTGATGAATGGAAAGTGAAGGCAAGAGAAAATCTGGTGGATAGTGACTAAGTTAACGATGGCTGGAAAGTGACTGGTTTGATAGTGATGGACAGTCATCGTAGATAATGAAGAGCAGTGATGATGACGGAATCACTGTCGGCTAGTGAATCCTTACATAGTGATGTGGCAGATAAGTCAGCGACGGATGAAGAGTGACAAAAGGAGACAAGGGAGTGTATCATTAAGTTCCCGTAAATTAACCTATAATCTTAAAGGCCGTCTAAGACGTCTATAAAAAGACGTAGAAGATGGAGTGTACCACCTGACCGAATCATTAAGGCGAGGGGTACCCGCTGGCCACCAATTTCCCTGTGTTTATGAGACTCGTAAAAGGTCCATAATTACAGTCCTTATGTATGGCGAAGGTTGGTGCGTGGGTCTCTCCATAATGATGGAACAGTTGCTCATGTGAGGGCGGGCGCTCAAGCCAGAGGTCGGTGCTCGGATGAGAGGTTAGTATCCTCCTCCTGAAGGACGTTACTATCCCAGTCAGTTGCAGGGGTGAGGATCTGTTTGACAGACAAAGCCATCGGCGCCTCACCAAGGCTAGCGGGATCCTGGTATGTCTGGACTACGAAGCTAGAGAAGAGCTATTGTTCTATTTCTCCACCACTCTGTTGAAGATAGTTTTGTCCCATTTCTGCAACATTCTGTTGCATAAATATCTTCCATTCTAGTTCAGCATCTTCCTGTTGGAGAACTACTTTCCCTTCTAGTTCTGCACCATCCTGCTGGTGAAATACTTTCTGTCCGTACCATTCTGTGCAAGAACTTGTGTTCAAATTCACTAACATTGTTGGAAACATGCTCTTACTCTTATACTCCACAACGCTGGTCAAACATTCTATATTCCAACTTTGTACTATGTTGGAGTAATTTGCTCCAGTTCTTCACCGTTATTGGGTACTTTTGTCCCAGTCGTACAACCCCTTTGGAGACTTTTTGCTTTAGTTTGACACTGCAATTTGCAAATACATTACTTCCAGTTTTGTATCACTGTTGGATGAAAACTAATTGGAGACCCACCAATTTTACTCCAGTTCTGCGTCAATTTGGTTGTGAGGCAGTGTTGGTGTACCTGCATCGTGGCCCGTTGCCTCCGGAGTTCGAGGGAGTGTCTTCTGACCTTCACAACGGAACACGACAACCTCTTGGCCAAAGACTTTGCAATTGCCACGTGAATACTAGTTAGTCTTCCTATGCCCAATCCCCCCCCCATGAAATCGAGAGTATTACAGTCGTCCTATGCCCAATCCCCCCACTCCATGAAATCGAGAGTATTACAGTCGTATTTTGCAAACACGGCAGTGACGAGACACGGTTGTTACTACTCTGAAGATACTGTGTACAATACATATGCATATAGTCTCTTTACTAATATGAAATATATGTTGTTTACCAATCAGTATATTCTCATACACACAGATAATAGTAAAACATGCTTACTTTGTGAAGTTTAGGCTTCGTTTCCTTTAGTAGGTACAGGCTTGAAGAATCAGTAGTCGATATTGACTTCTCTCAGATTTACGACTTAGCGCAGAAACGTGATTTGGGATGAGTTGAGGAAATTCACATTGCTCTTGGAGCACGATACACAACACTCATTTCAGTGTACGACAAAGTGAACCATGCATCTCTCAATATCACTTCATAGTTCGATATGACTGTGTAATGCGAAGACATTCATCCGTCGATGTCAGTGACGCTAGTGGGCGGAGACTAAGCGAGGGCGGAGTGGTACCCACTCACTGTGTTGTTTTCGGCAAATAGCGAAGGGATGTGACAGTCTTTAGACAACTGCTTACATTCCATCATTTCTAAAGACTTAAGAGAGTTTTCGTTTAAACAATTTGCACATTTAAGTCGTTATTAACGTAAGATCTTGCACTCGTGTCCAAAAGTGCCCCTTTTTCTCATGAGTTCCTGGCTATTTAACGTGATACGATAAGATCTACTGTATTTTCATATTATTAGGTCACTGCATTCAGCGTGTTTTCTGTTGAAAGTACTACTGATGTCCTCACAATCTGAGGGCTTAGGTGGGAAGCAGATTCGAGAGCAAAATCTGCAGGCAAACCGTAACGTTTAAGTTCAGCCGATATTTCCTGTCGATTCCGCCTTCCGGGCAAGAGCAGGTTTTCGAGAAAGATCGTAAACGACTTGACTGTCGGCATTCAGGGAAAAGATTTACACTGCACTCACAGCTTACTCAGATTTAATGCTCATTTCCCAGCCATCCTAGAGCCTATGTTGCTTTACTTTTGTAAACCTTAAGTAGAATTAGTGTGATTATTTATCATTAACGGAATAACGATGTAGATGTGTTTTCAGATAATATTTTTGTTCCTGATAATTTGATGTTTTGCAGTGCAATCCTTTCATTTCTTCCCCTTGACCAGCCTTCTCCCACACTCCTTTTCTACAATCACATCCGTCCTAAATCCACGTCTACCATACAGGCGGACGTCGAGTCTTCGGCAGCATGACTGGCGACCTCGACTCAGAATCCCTAGATTCTGACTCCGACCTCAACCTTGACGGTGCCGGTGACTCCGACCTCGACGGCACCGACGTGGACCTCGGGGGTCGTCCTGAGATCGTGGGAAGTGGAGGCGGCGGCGGCCGGGGCAGCGGGGGAATGAGCATGGCTAATGGAGGAGCGAAGCTCAAGGGACCCAGGATGAGGGCGGCAGCGGGTCCTCCTCCGGACGACGACGATGACTTCTAGGGAGGAGGATGATGTTCGCGAGGAGGGTAGAGCGATGAGGTGTGGTCATGATATGGCAAGTGGAGTAGGCTACGTTGGGCTGGGAGTCAGTGGCATATTAATAAAGAAATAACGGTATGTTTCGTAATTATCGAAATGTAAAGGAAACGTTGTTCTTTATAGCGAGTAATGAACTGAAAATCAGACATTTAAGGAAAATTTTCGAAATCTGTGAAAAGTAAAAATAAATGAAATATCTAATGAACCAAATCTGAAAATTGCAAGACTGAATTCAAAGGATGTTGTTGGTGGTGACGTTTAAGATATAACACGCAATTTCATACGAAACGTTGAATGTTGGCAAGACTGCACCAGCGACAGATAGTCTATTCACACGATTATATTAATACATTGCACGTATATTATGCAGCACACTCTGGTGCACACTGTATATATAGTTTCTGTTCACAGCTTATAATGTTGATTGATTAGGCAAAAGAAAGTATAGATATTATGTATACTGGGTCTTACTTATCATAGTATAGTAAATCATCATCAAAGAATTTGAAAATGAGTTACGTAGGTTGTAAGGGAAATGAACACCCATGAAATGACATCATGTAATAAAAGTACAATAAAAGGAAAAGCACGCCGTGTGGGTCAATGTCTATGTGAATGTAATCCTTCGTTCCAGTCTCCAGTCCCAGTATGAAGTAATCAAAATTCAATTATGCAGTTCCAGGATCCCTTTCACGTGGTTCCTGCAGCTTCAAGGCCGCTCTTCTTTCAAAAGGTGTGGACCAAGTTCAAGAATGTGGCACGAGAATTCGTCTTGGGCTGGCCATTCGTACAGTGCCGGAACGGCCCTACGTCCCTAGGCTGTTGAAGCGGACTGCCGGATTACAGGAAACATAGTCACGATAGGACTGTTCTGGACTACTGGGCTGCTGGTTTTCCGATATGCCACACTACCTGTGCAGACATATTCATGCAATTCATTCTTTATCATAATTCTTACACCAGTGCTTGGCATAGGGCTTTAGTCGTGGCCGAGGGGGTGATGTGACTGACGCCATGTTGCGCCGCTTTTCAGTTACCACTCATATGGTCCAGGGAACCATTCATAGTTGGGTGAAATGATCACACACCCTCCAAGGTAAGCGTGAGCAGAAGTCGAACCAACGACCTTGGGTTTAGTGGTCGAGTTTCTCTAACCACTGGGCTCACCGGGCGGCCCACCACTAGGAACTAAGCCGCAGTATGTCGCCATACACTTAGTTCTTTCAATCGTTTTTCTTATGAGGTAAGTAACGTCAGAATTACAGCGGCTGACTATTAACACGTCTACGCACAATGACCGCTTTCCAGGAACGTTTGAAATGGTTTTCAAGATGTCAAGGATTAAAACGGCTTTGTTTTCATACACAACAAAAAATAATTGATATGCATATCATATGGTGGCCCATGTATCGTTATTTTAATTACCGTGCGACAACTTAACCGTTACGTACTCTCACTGCGCCGGGAGCAGGTTCTTGTGACGAGAGAAAAATTATTTGAGGTGATAGTTTTACAGGTCAAAGGTGGCTGTGACCCAGAGTATGACCTTGTAGCTTGAACGCTACATAATGCTTATGGATTCCCTGCTATTTGTCACTGTCATAAGCAACGTTGTTCACTTTTTCAGTCTAAGAAATCTCTTGACTTGTGTGTGATTCTTCCCTAAGTAACGTTATAAATCTACCACGTTCCTGACATCCGTCCCTGTGACACACATGACGAGGTACACGGTAAAGATTTACTTATAATGAAGCAATAAATAAGTGGTTCACTTTGGTGACGACGAAACCAAAATGCACTTTTCTAAAACAAACGTCTGAAGCCGTAGTGTTGGGAATGCGATGTTTGTTATGATGTCTGTGATGTCAAACGTTAGTGTTGAGTCTTCGATGTTTGATGGGATGTTCAGGCTTGAGGAGTTCCAGACACGCCACCACTACGCTCGTGAGAACATTATCTACCTTATAGGAAAAAAGAAAAAAAATGGCAAGGTTTCCTGTTAAGCCGATAATCCTAATGTCAGCAAGTCTTCTTGTCGCCGCCGGACACTCAGCCGACTTGGAATTTATATAAGTGTTTACTGGTGAACCAGAGATCATCCGCGGTAAGAGTTACCCACACTTCTCTACCTACAGACTATCATATTTAAGAAAAGTTTGTTACTCAAATCTTTCTAGTGGAATCTTAACGATAATGCAGTTTTTATTTACAGGTTAAGGAAAGAAAAATGATATCTTACATTTTATTGATATAAAAAACATATAAAAGGTCGGATGATAACATTAAGAGTCCCGTGAGGTTAGGTGACTCGCGAGACGCTTCGCTTAGGCACTGGTGGAGGTAGAGGTGTGGCAGGGCGGGGCAGCCTTTCTGTGGCGGCAAGGGTCAGCCCTACTGCTGCAGGTGGGACGGGGCGGGGCACGGGATCGAGACAAGGGCAAGAGGACTCGGAGGTGAGGGTTGGCGAGGGATTGCAGAAGACAGATGGAGAGAAGCGACGTAGGAAGAAGGGTAGGAAAACGTAAGAGGAGGAGGTGCAAAAATCCGGAGTTGGTGAGGTATACTGAAAGTCACCAGAACTGTAGGCTGGAAAGATGTACTGGAAGGCCATCAAGATCCCAGTTGGGAGGTCACGAGAACCGTAAGTGTAGTGGGTGGTCACCAGGACCCCCAGATTGTGAAGTGCAATGGACGTCACAAACAGAGTGTGAGGTGTACTGAGAGGTTACCAGGACTATATGTGCAATCAGTCATGGCAGTTGCTACAAACAGGTTGGTTATGGGGACTGTGGAGGACTGGGTGGATGACACGTGGGGAAGCCTTTGGTGCCTCAAACATTATCCTGGGCTTCACAGTTGACTTATAACCTGGTAATTCAAGCTGATATCTGCTGATTACTGTGATGTTTGTCTTCAGTGAGTTATCCATGTTTTCGTCTTAACTCCTACCACAGGTAAAGTGAGTGATGCATTCTTCGTTTGAAGACATACTTTACAAAGGAAAAGAAGTCAAACTGGAGTCAGTGTCAACAGAAGCGAGGCACAGGCGACGTGTCCTCACACACAAAAGACGTATCCACACCAACAGAAGTAGTGTCCTGATCAACAGGAGTGTCCGCATCAACAGGAGACGGGGAACGTGTCCTGATCACCAGGGGTGTCCGCACCAACAGGGGACATGTCCTGATCAACAGGAGATGCATCCATGCCGACAGAAGACGTGAACTCACTAGCAGGCCACTTCAGTAGCCACATACATTGAACACAACAAATTATATATCCTAGACATTGAGAGCAAGAAGTCGTGTCCAAGTACTGTCTGTTGGCAGGAGGCAACAGCATCCACTCTGCACCAGACGCCACCTCAACTTACGGGTTGTGGTGGAGCGGTGCAGATAGTTCTGCTAGTATTGGAACTTGGTGATCTCTGGCTCTGGTGCAGGGTTCGAATATCATCCCAGCAAGCAGTAATTCAATTCTTCTAACTATTTCTTCTACTCGACTCAGAACTCAGGTTGACTGAGGATGTAGACACCAGGTTCTCATCTGACTGGCTCCCCGGAGTATATACGGAAACTGCAGGTGTTGAGGGCGGCAAGGCCGTGTGTGGTGTGGGTAGGGAGGATGTGGATAGTGAGGGAGCGAGGTTGTGGGTGGTAAGGGCGTTTAGGATGCGAGTGGTAAGGTGGAATGGGCAGGGGAGGATATGGGAGCGCTAGGTGGAGACGCTGTTGGAACAAGGTTTTAGGTCTGAGGTCAGGCATGTGACAAGGCTCCGAGGGGGAAAATGTCTTTCTAGCCATACGTGAACACTCGCACATCAAGTAAACATCCTGAAGAAGAATCCTTTAAACCTTTTCGATCACCTTAAATTTACAGAACTGCTCAGCTCCTGTAGACTATTGGAAAGAGAGGGAGAGAGGCTTGCAACCGACGAGCAGGTCTCAAGGGTCTTCTGCCGGATGTTTCCTTGTTGGTGTTTGTCTTCACATCTTATTTTCTGAAAGCATGTCACACATTCACATTATGTGTAAAAGTCCTTGACATCTATATAAAAATACTTAACACTACAAAAATTCGTCCATCGTAATGTTTTGCTCAGTCTAATTCTCTTTAGAAAATAACATTACACTAGTCTAGAAGGTATTCTAATATATATACAGGACAAATAATACAATTAAAGCTTGAAAAAAAATCAATGCCCAAAATTAATGTCCAGGAACTTTTCAAGTGCGAAACGGGTACAGTCAAAACTGAGCTTGTCACCACACCTTTGACGCGATGGAACATGTCTCACGTTCTCTTGTTAGGTCTGCCACAATCACAACCAGAGCCTGGGTGTGGAGGAGCCGACATCCTCCCTCAGCCCTGCTGGATAATTATGTTCTGGCAAGACGCATACATGGCTGGTCGGCCAGGCAAGTAATTACAGAAGTCAAGATCAAATACTCATCTAAATATAATATCCCATTATCCATTGTCCACATGCAAGACAATATTTTCGTTTTCCACTGTAACAAAAATATTGCTTTCTATTTTCCTAAAGCCTTATCACAATATCTTGTACATACCAGTAAAAGTTCAGAATTCCATAAGATTAGAGAACGTCAAAATAACAGTTGGGTTTGGCTGAATAGCTTAGCTCAGTCACTTTGATCTTTGCACTTGAACATCCTTGTTGTCGCTAACGTTAGCAGGAATGGTCTGTATCACTGGAATGTAGAGAAAAGAGGAGAGAACCAAGCCAGACCATGATATGTATGTGGGTAAAGTGATCCCACCCTCACTGGGAACGAGTATAAACATCATCTGTCTGCCTCATCTGCTCTTGATTCCATCTTCTTCAATATATATATATATATATATATATATATATATATATATATATATATATATATATATATATAAACAAATAATT
>JAYMFT010364364.1:0-22461 GCA_038088735.1 Panulirus argus
CCCAGGGATAATATATATATATATATATATATATATATATATATATATATATATATATATATATACAGTAAAAGGTGAACAAACTGTACTACACCAGTATATGGTTACACCAGAAGTCAAAACTCAACTTCAGCAAGGCTGTACTATTGCAGTACAAACTTGAACAACTCCTCCTTCAAAAGTCCTTCCTCTCCCTGCTGCATATTGTAGTCCAGCCTTGAAGCTGCAAAACCACCTGGAGAAGGGGTCCTCAGGGTTATGGAGTAATACATTAAAAGCCCTACGATTCCAATATTTTTATGAGTGGCTGCTACCAAAGCCCTATGAGTGTAAAACTCCCTTCCCACACAATACAATTAGATAACCAGAGGGAATTTGATGCTCAATTCAAAACTGAGACAACGGGTGAATAATGTCCTAAGGAGCATAATTTTTCTATGGCCAATGAATAATGCAAAAAATATGACCGGGGGCAATGAGAAGGCACTTTGATAGCAGTCGAGCATACTTTATCTGAGGGGATAAGAGTAAAAAGCAAGTATTTTCATGTATCTGGTGATAATCACATATATTATTTTCTTTCTACTCTGGAATCATCTTAACTGACACAAATCTTATATACAACAGCAAACCCTGTCCAATCTGGCTAGTTTTTTTCAAGCAGTTTGGTTCTGAAAAACTACAGCTGTATGGATCTGGAGTCAAAGTTGAAATATTCTGCTATGATATTTGTTAGATCATGTTCCACAGAGGAACAAACTCTTTAGGTGTCACATACACTTGATTATAAATATCTTAAAACAATAATACTGGAAACAACATTTACTTGCAATACCAGAATGCAACTAAAAATACTTGCATGTGACCCAAACTTTTTGGGATTCTATCAGTTTTCAACAATTAACAGTGAGTAAATGTTGATGGAAATGTTATAATTCTATCCCTCCGCCTTCTTAAATGAGGACCATGAAAGTAAAACTGGGATAATTTCTTTTCTATTCTGCAAGTTGATTGTGGGGAGGGCTATGAATCTCGGGAAAATGCGAGTGTAGGTGAAGCACCTTTAGACATAACAGTACTCAAGAAAATGGCAGCTAACTTCTTCTAAAGATCAAGATTTATCTCTGCATCAAATTTTACAGATGCAATATATTAATAACATTGTCGAGTAAGGCATCCTGCTACATAGTGAAAATTGTTTACTAAGTATGTTTTCATTCAGCTGCTGAGCAGTGAATGCACACAATGTTCAGCAGCTGTAGTACGCAAAAGATCATAACAATTATACATTTTTCAAATAACAATGAACATAAAGCAAATTTTGGTTAATTATGAAAGTCAGGTTAAGTTTTCATAGGGCTTTGTTGATTTATGAAGGGGTTTCATCTACTTGTTCATAATTTAAACCCATATTTTCCTTAATTTTCATTGCCCTCCTCACTACCAAGTTTGTTGAATAATTCTTAATAAAAGAGATGATCCCAATCACAGTCCCTGTTATCATGGTAATCTATCCGTTTAGTTAAGCATTAGAACTATCTATCTATCTATCTATCTATCTACATCTCTGATGCCCATTCCCTCTGGGAATTCCCATCAAGGGGTGGCCATGGCAAAAGAGTTTTAGGATATTGTGAATTTTTTTTGTGCAAGAGCAATGCTGAAGTAGATTTTACAAAATACAATTTGAGTTACAGAACAATGATGTGCAGCATTGTATTCTATTCTGCAGTTTTAGATATGGCAGTTGTGGTGAGGGTTATACAGCATCAATGAAAAAGTAGGATTAATCATTATGGTGAACAAGTACAATAATCATTATTTAGTCAACTTAATTATATGAAATGGAGAGTAGTAGCTCAAAATTTAGAATACATGAAAGTATGAATTTATTCTTGCAATGGGTATTATGAAAAACTTCTCATGTCTTTCCCAATAACTAGGACCTGGCTAATTTCAAGAGACGTTTTTCACTTTCTCAATAATTTGTAAATAATTTCCCTGTCTGTTTTTCACCCCTTTCTCAATTCTTTCTATATTTCAAGAAGGGCCCGGCCCTGATGTGGACTTCTGTCCGTGACTGGAGCCTTCAACATGGGGGGGAAAAAAAAAAAGCCCAATCTAATCTTAATCATCAATAGTTTACACTAAATCTAAGCCAGACAGACCCGTGATTGAGCACTGTACTGAGATGCTGTTCTGTTCATGTCATCCTTTAACCTCCTCACAATGAGCCGTTTCATGCAGTCCCAAGCCAAAGACCACATCAGCGTTGGTAGATTTGTACTACTGTAGAAATCTTGGCTGGTGGGGGAAGCAGAGGTTTTCAGTGGTTCAGTGCGTTAGATTACCACACATTTTCCTTGACATTCATGACTCTCACCACAATCCACAACTCTTTTTTGTATTCTGTAAACACTACACTAGTACTGCAAAAAGACAAAAAAATCAGACAGTATCCAATGCTAGTTTTGACTCATAGCTAAAGTGATAAATCCATATGAAATACAATCATTCAATAAGAAATTCTGTTTCTACATTCGATAAGGTGGTGTACCTAAAAGTATAACATGACCACATTAACTATGGCCACTCATTTATAAAATAAAAAAAAATGTTACAACTTTCATTTATAAAATAAAAAAGTTACAAGTTTCGTACACTTAATTAGCAGCTATACTAATTCATGAAGACTATATATTTCCTCACAAGCAATTCGTTAAGAATTTCATTAACCCCAAAATTTCCCCCAAGTAATAAAGCCAATTTTACTTCCTAATAAACAATGTCCAGTATCTGCAATTATAATCACTAAAAGATAAAGTGAACATACCTTCCTAAACAGATTGCCTTTTCTTGCCTTTCTAAAGCATTCTGGTACTTAAATCACATTTTGCAGCAGTATTACCTATCAAATCTTTAGCCAGCCCTTAATAAAAACCCCTTATAATTCTAAATAAATATTTCAAGTAATAAAAAAACTAATTACCCATTACTCATCGAACTCATCTATACCCCAACCTCGGTACTGGACAAGATATATTATTAAAAATCACTTATCTCAGAATCTTATAAGTTAGAAAATTTACATTTAATTTTCATTACTGGTACGACATGGTATTCTTCGCGAAAATTACTTAAACTGTCTCTTATACCGTGACAAATTGCTATTTTGAGAGGCTAATCCACTAAGTCGTTAGGATTCCTATCTTCTATCCTTAGAACTTTAATAATTACTTTTCATGGTCATGCCTGACTCGTCCAATATATAAAAGTTACCTATATCATATAACCATTCATGGAAAGGTCCCTATCACTGCTGTAACCTAACCTAACCTTTTTATCATCATCTCTTCCCTTAGGATCTAATACAATTTGTCTGTATAATAAACGTCTTCCTAGGATGTTAATTAAACTCAACAGTAAACACACCACGGCCTCCATGAACATCCGAAAAAACAAAAAAGATGTAATTCTATAGAGAGACCATGGCCTACGTGGTTGTATTTTTATTCATTTTGATAAATCATTAGTCGGTACTGCTGCAGTGTCAGACTGCAGCAAGCCAAGGTGACAGCAAGGTGAAACAGTCGTGTGTCTTTGCGCATGAGCAGGAGTAAAACCATCCCCAGTCATCCATGCAGCTAAGTATAGACGAAACATATACACAAGAATAGTATTTACCGTATCGTTTGCAGAGTTATCCGAGGAAGAATTTGCCATGGTCACCTTTCACACAACAGGAGCAAAACTATTCCTTTATAAACACGTTGGTGCTTCCTCAGCGAGTATGAGCAGAGATAAACAATCCAATTTCTCTGGAAATGTCAGTGTTGTTTATTAAAATATTTAACACTTGTAAATGTCAGCTTCCAAACTGTATCAAAATATAGGTCAATACCCTATTGCAAATCAAATACATAAAATAAAGGCTTTTAGATATAAATATTCGATGCTCTTTTGTTTTTTTACCTTATGATCACTAAGATTTTAAGATGTATGAATTATGTAATTCTTACAGTGTTCACAATTATTGATTTATCGTAAAATTATGGTATATTAAGAGGTTTGATAAACGAATACGAGTTGGAGGACCTTCTGTTGACCAACACCCCTTCTTAGACACAGGTTCAGGTAGAACTAACCGGCGCAGGGAATATTACTGGAACCGAGTGTCGGCTGCCATCCAACGCTGGTTTCTCATTGGTCAACGTAGTGTTTGAAAATGCCACATCATATTTTTTAGTGAAATATTACAATGCAATACATATATATTCTGTTCAACAGTCAGTGTATATGCAAATGCATTAATAATCACGTACTAAACGTGTGTAATAAAATGTGATCCTGGAAGGACTGTCGATAAACTATTCAATCTCTTCATGCCGCTGTCATCTCACCAGCACGTGAACAGGTTGAACGAGTTGGTGACTGTCTGGCAACTCTTTACAGCTGATCCGAGTCACGTGATTCAACTGTGACGCAACTGTGATGATTTCTTGCTCGTCTTTAACGTGAACAAAAAAAAGTTGACATGTACACAAATGTATTAAAAGTATGAAATCACGGTCAGACTATATTCTTGAAGAGCCCTAGTAGAAGAATATCGATTGACAGCGGAACAAAACTAAGTTTGCTCCTAAGCTGATTTCAAACCCGCAATCAATCATTACTGTGCATAAGAAAAATGCTGAAGCATGTTTTACTTCTTTATAATTCATCTATATTACACCCCATATGGAAATAGGACTAAGATTCCAAGTCACGTATCCAACAGATAACGAAAGTTTTTTTCATTGATGATCTGAGTTGAGTTTGGATCAATGGCTTTACCTTGAAAGTTATGAAACTTGCCCCATGACATTGCCTAGATTCCACCACAATGATGACTAAGGTTGACGAGTTAAGGTCTCAGAAGCCGTTATATAAAGATGCACAGATAACAGGTTTTTCCTCTGTGTCACTTGACACTGACACTTAAGCTACTACGACAAGGACCTTAGCGAGACAAAATGATCTCCATTGTACTTTATACTGTCAGAAGCCGACCAATGTTCATTAATTCTATCTTTTTACTTATCGAATTTAAGTCTTATTTCACTAAATACTATTCACATATTTTTTTCGTCTGTCACCACCTTATTACGCATAAAAAAGGATCAATTTGTCACCTCCTCGACAGGAAGAGTGATTGCCTTAACGCGAAACAGGGCAAATTTCCATCCCCTTACCTTTGTAGATAAGCCGATCTGCTTTTATCTTAACGTGACAGTCATCCTTAAAGTGAAAAAAGAGGAGAGAATCTTCCACCTTGCTGACGTCAAATACGACGATCTAATACCAATATAGTGGAGGAAAATGACCCTCTTCCCCTCCACTTAAAGACGAGTCAAAGAACCATATGCCACCAACTCTCTCTGTAAAAGACAATCCGCTGTCGTCATGCAAGAACGACGTACAACTTACCACCGCCTTAACACAGACCACGACAACTTTCCCTCAGCTGAAGAATGAATGAGGACGATTTGTGACCACTTTACGTTAAGAGGGACAATATCATGTCGACACCTGAACCGGACTAGAGCAATTTACCACCGCGATGGAGGTGCACCGATTCGCACCACCTCACCAGGAAAGTGGGGAGGAATCTTACACCATCACATCGTGAGGGAGGACAGTCTGACTCTACCGCACCGTGATAAAAGGACAATTTACCACCGCTTTAACCTAGAAAAGACGAAGGGGTGCAGCATGGCATTTGAACTTGGAGTGGATGCTGTTCCGACACTAATTTTGCGATAAGGGACAGTTCTCCACTCCTTTTAAATTACTCTGAAACACGACGGTACGATCCTTGGGTATAGCGGCCTAGCTTCTGACCTAACCCCTTATGGGTTCGGTCAAAGGTCACTCCATCACCCCCAAGAGTCGTGCCTTTGTGCTCAGAGGTCCTACCGTCATGCTTACGGGTCCTCACATTGCGCTCTAGGGTCGTAATGTTGAAGTCAAGGGTCGTGGCAGCATCGTATTCAAGGATCGTATAAAGTCGTGATCAAGGCGTCGGTCGCACCGTCGTGTTCGAAGAATGTACCGTCACGCCCGAGGATCGTACCGTTGTGATCAATGATGTACCGTCGTCCTTCAGGGCTGAACATTACTCTTTTCTTTTATATAAGCAAGACGGGAAGGCCCCACGACAAGACACGCGTACATGATCATGTCATTTAAAAACTAATATACTTTACTGAGGTTATAATGCTTTTAGTGGTGTACCTGTTATGGTTTCCCTCCTGTATAATGCCACGGCTTCCCGCTTATATAATGCAATGGCTTTTCTCTTGTATAATGCCAAGGCTTCTTTCTTGTATAATGCTATGGCTTCTCTCCCGTATAATGCCATGGCTTTTCTCCTTTATGGCACGACTTCTTTCTTGTATAATGCTATAGCTTCTCTCCTGTATGGCTTCCCCCCTGTATAATGCCCCGGCTTCCCGCATATGTAATGCCGTGGCTTTTCTCCTGTATACTGCCATGCCTTCCTGCCTCTAGAATCTTCCCGCCTGTACAATACCATGGCTTCCTGCCTGTATAATGCTATGGCATCCTTTCTGTATAATGCTATGGCTTCCCTCTGTATAATACCATGGCTCCCTGCCTGTATAATATCATGTCTTCCCGCCTGTATAATGACACAGCTTCCCGCCTTTATAATGCCGTAGCTTCCCGCCTGTATAAAGTCACAATTTTCAGCCCGTACAATGCACAGTCTTCACGCCTGTATAATGCAATGAATCTCTGTCTGTATCACGAAAATGAAAACATGGCTGTCAGTGCCCTCTGCACTTAACTGTATAAAACACTGAGTACTCTTCAGCCGAAAGGACACACATTACTTCCAGCAGCCGCTGGCCATACGCTAAAACAAGTAATCACTTCAGTAACTGATGACAGTTCTCCCTGTGATAATAATTCATCCAATCTCAAAGCACCTTAAAAGGATGCTACAAGCTACAGAGCGAATATATATATATATATATATATATATATATATATATATATATATATATATATATATATATATATACTCTACAACCACATCGAAACTTGATTAAAATAACGTCGTCTGCTGGCCTGCAATGGCATGAACTAGACCAGTTCATAGTGTAATATCCATTCTGCTGATCGAATGATCTATAATATCCATCCACCTTCCACAAAAAAAAAGAGAAAAGTATGCTTCATTCCGGTCTATCGAAACATCAGTTCCACCTCATTACGTGTGACTGCTGTACACACAGCCCTGAGGGGGTGGGGGGGGGGGAATGAGACCCAGTGGTTGGCGCAGGGCAAGAGGTCCCTAGGGGGGGGGGTGGCGGACCATTAGCCTGGGGGGAGGGGAGGGGAGGGGAGGGGAGTCTTCCACTCACTGTGTCCTGGATGGAGGGGGGGGGATGGGAAGGGGGACAACTGTGGCCACGTCCTTCTATAATGAGGTGGAATAATGAGGTGGAGGAGCCCACCTTCACCTCCACAGTGGTGTATTGGTGCTCAGCCAGGTGGCTCAAGCGGCTGGTGGGTGGCATCCCTCACGAATTCCCTCCCTTCTCTCCTCCTGACTTTTCTGATGCCACCATCTGCTCACCACATCCAGCTGGCTGGGATGGTGAAGTTATGATGCCACCATCTGCTCACCACATCCAGCTGGCTGGGATGGTGAGGTTATGATGCCACCATCTGCTCACCACATCCTGCTGGAATGGTTGACATGAGGAAGAACAGAAGACACAGGAAAAAGGAAATTGGTTAAAATGGCAGACATGAGAAAGACGAGAGAAGCCCAGAACGAATGAGAAGCTGAGGAGCTAGAAAGAGGGAGGAGAAACGCAGAGAGAACAAGGGAGAAACAGAGAAGGAGAAAGGACAGTGGTGAAGGAAGGGTGAAGTAATCAGGGGGGAGGAGAGTGATGGGAGGAGGTGGTAAGTAGAGGGAGGAGAGTGATGGAGGGAGGAGAGTAATTCATGAAGGAAGGGAGGGAGGGAGTAAAGGGAGGGAGTAGAGGGAGGGAGGGAAGTGGGTGAGACAAGTGACCGCGGACGCCTCTCTGATACACTGACTTTAATAATGCCACTTATAACTACAACTTGTTCCATGGCTGCTCTATCGCCGTGAATCGTACCGCTGTATCACTGTGAATGCTACAGTTGTACCACCGTAAATCCTACAGCTGTACAACCCTGAATACTACAGCTGTACCACCGTGAATCCTACAGCTGTATCACCGTGAATACTACAGCTGTACCACCGTGAATCCTACGGCTGTATCACCGTAAATACTACAGCTGTATCACCGTGAATCCTACAGCCTCATCACGTACGTTGGAGATGCAATTCATCCCTCAATTCAGGGTCGTAAAGAATTCTACGACTGTATCATGTATTTTTGGAGGTGGAACCCATCCTCGAACCTTGGACTACCCGTATCCTTGGACCACAGGTAATGAGAAGGTTAGGAAATTAATATTTCTGCCATATTTCGTATTTCTGACCATCATGCTCCGCAGGCGTATAGATTTTAAGTGTCAAAGGTCGGCTCCCTGTCCACCACCTGCTGTGCACTTCCCTCCCTCCTCCACGGCTCGATCCTCAAGTGCTCCCACTTTCAATCAATTACTCTCGAGAATTTTTTCGACAAGTTTCAGTTACTCAAGTAATCGGAACAAAGTCAGTGTACCTTCAGGCTTGGTAAAATCACATGAACTCAATAATCACTGTCCAGTAACATAAGGGGATAGAATATTTTCGTTAGTACCCATAATGCGTTCTGAACCTAGCACCATTTGAAATGCATAGCCTAAAATTTTAGGGCACTGTCTGGCCTTTTGGGGGGGCACTGCACTGCATGGCCTTTTTGGGCACTGTATGATCTTTCGGGAGTAATGTATAGCCTTTTTAAGGGTTTTAAGGGGGCATTGTGTAGTCTTTAGTGGGACCATATATGGTCTTCAGGGGTCACCTCCAGCCTGACCGTGCAGGGTACACCGTCGATGATATAAACTGCGAATTCGAACCTACAAAGGCAACGCTTCGTATATTGATACGCCAGCTGTTGCATTCCCAGCTGCTGCAGTCTGCTGCACCCACAACCGCATCGTCTGCTGCATCGACTACCGCATCGCCTGCTGCACCCACTGCTGCAGCAGCGGAAGACGGCTGAGAACCGGGTGCCGGCGGTCCAGTGGATGGTAGCCGGCCGGCCGGCCGTCGACTACAGCCGGAAGCTTCTAGCATACGACACCCATGAATACAGCAGGACTCATCTAGCATACAGCTCCCCCAAATACAGCAGGACACAACCGGGACCCAGCTCCCAGGCCTGACTACATCACACACCTCCCAAGGTAACGACCAGCCTAGGTGACCAAATTATCCTTCGGGAATCTCTCAGACACAAAACAGCTGATGGGCCATCTACCAGAGGCCTTATGAACACCCACTACAGACGACATCATACCGCTCACTGGAACAGACCTCAGTCCTCTGAAGCACACACCTTTTCACGGACACAAGGATGTGAGTTTCACCAAAAGTCTTTCCTTCCAGCTTGAAAGATAAATCTGTGGATGTTAAGCGCTTTATCGTGCATTAATATACCTGTGATTACAATTTGTGTGTTGCGGGGAGAGAGTTTAACACTCGTGTTGTTTGCCCCGTCTCTTAACTTTACGAAAACATATACCATGTGTTCATCTCTGTGTGTGCGTTTGTGTTTGAGGCGAAGTTGTCTCATACAACACACGTTCGAGTTTCATTAGCAATGTCTTGTACAATGTATAGTGAATGATCCCTTCCAGTGTACATACACATAATCTCTACAAGTTCACGCGATGTATCCACGAATCGCCATAAGTACAGAGGAACACGCACACAGTCCACTTTGTCTTCCCAAGAACTAAACGAAGCCTAAGACGCTTCCCCGTGAAAAGCGGTATAAACTTTATGCTGAGATTTATGATGGCATTCTGGCACTATAAATATGAGGGCCATGACGATAACTTCTCAAGTAATCACTCTGGTGGCATTTCACTTCTCCTTTTTGTGTTCTTCAACAATATCTGGGTCTTATTTTGCTGTATCAAGTTAGTCCCAAAGAGTTACGAAGCTAGGTTCATATCGCCTCAACTGACTGACTAACTTGTCATACATGGTACGAGGAGGTGGAGGCATCCATGTTAAGAGTGCATCTCTCAACGACAACTGGGCGAGCACAACGCACAGTTAGTGAGGATCCGAAAGACACCGGAGGGCGTTAATCAATATGTCACATCATGGTCTTATATTTGGTTCCAAAGTAGCTCTTAGCTCTACGAGATGTCTTACAACAGTACGTAAATCATATTGTCAGAAGACGATTCGTTTTCATATCCAGTTTAAACTTAACGATCCCGCTGATAAAATGGTCACACAAACCTGTCTTTAGGTTGTGTAAGGCCTCAACCTAGGTATTGTGACAAGTAATGTTGTTAAGTCCACACTATTTCGTGATGGCTTCTAACAATCAAATCTACTCAAAGATGCTAAGCGACCAGGTAGCTCAAGCATTAAGTATTATAACAGGTATTATACCACAAAGCACTCAGGTTAGTAAGATAATTCTTGGACCACTTACACTCTCACAGTGTATATGGCGCTTGAGGTCCTGACCCAACATGTTCGGTACTTGTATCTGTATACTTAAGACACAACACACACTATAACTTGCATTATATTCACTTATATATGTATAACAAAATGCGCTGAAGCATGTCGAGTGCTTGTGGGCTGGTGACGAAAGAGACTCACCTTACTCACTGACTGACTCTTCCCTCGAATTACTTCCCTCACGAAGTTGCAACACAACCGGCCCCTTGACATAAACTTCTCGTCCCCCATCCAACTCAGTTTACTAGTGTGTTTGTATTTAGCTTACTGCATCAGCTTTATACATTTCGATCCCCTACCTAGTTTAAATAAAGGTGAGGAGCAGAATTTTTTCTCTTCTTCCTTCGACACTTATGCTAAAGCTCACACTTTTCCTAACTACAGCTGCCTTTACTTAACTCTCCCCACTACATAATGTACCAACCACTCATCCTGATATCTCCTCTTCCCCTCTATTTATCATCAAATATTTTCCCTGCCTCTGTAAGCAAGCACGGAGAAATTTCCCCCGTTTTCTTCAGAATTTCAACAATCAACTTTAAGATAATGACACGAACAAGCAGCCCAGAAACTCTTCCCCGTGGCCTTACCTCTCACATTTACCCTCACCATTCTCCTACCCAACCATACACCTCATCTCTCACACCCACACCACCACGCTCCCTACCTCTCACCTCTCACATTCAGACAACAATCATATCTCTGTAATCCTATACGTTCATCCTTCACATTTTCAGCGACGCTACAGCCATGAGAGGCGCCCAGTCTCTTAGTACTGCCCCGTCTCTTCACACATTATGTATAAGAATGTATGCAATCTTAAGTAACCCCGGTACGTAGCATAACCCAACGAACTGCATTCCCCACGTCCTTACATCCAATTCAACTTGTCTTCCCCCCCCACCCCCCCGCTCTTGCATCATGGGTGTTTCACCCATCACATTTATCTCAGTCACGTCAAACAGTGCAAAACTACCATCACCCGGTCTCGCAGCCAGTGCACAGCTGTGGCATTCTGGTAATCTTCACGGAACTATTGGTGTTAAGTGTTCGATCCCTACATTTCCTGATAACAAGCAAATGACTGTTACAAATACATCAGACTCTTAAAGATCTAACACTTATAAATGCCTAATTCACTTGGAAACATCTCTCTCTGAATTTCTCGTCACATCTCATCTCAAGGATGACCTCTCCCTGAGCTATGGTGTCGCTGGCCACCAGCAGGTGATCCTCGGGTTGTCTCCAGCACCACTGTCAGTAAGGCCACCACTTGCCTGGCATAATCAGCGCCTGTGCTCCCTTCTCCCCAAGTGAGGCGCCACAGCGGCACTCTACTATCTCCCACATGGCCTCCTCTCAACCAAGCTCCTCAACTTTGGCAAACCTTGTCGTTCATCAGTTCAGTTCCCTCAGACTCTCATCCATCACCCATCTAGACCCCTGAAGCCACCGGCTAAAAAAAAAAAAAAATAAAAAAACTCGTTTCACCTCAATAAGCCTCTGTCAATTTCCAGAGGAAACCTGCTTCGATTCCCATAAGACCCCATCAACGTCTGAGAGAGGCTTCCCACACAGGATTCCCCGGGATATGTTGTCTGGCACCAGAGCTAACGGCGTCTCCAGTTTACGCTAACGATGCATTGGTATTATATATATCAAAAGACTTATTAAGTAATGCAATCGACCATATTATATAAAACAACACACACGACAGTAACCATTTCTTTATGAAGTGTAATACCAGGGTAACCAGACACCATGACAATAGGCAGAAGAGATTCTACTTCAAAGAAAAGACGAAAAGAAGTACTGTTTTAGTGTAAGGGTGATGGATGGCTGCAGTATCTAAACAAGGAAACTGTCAATGCTCTCTGTACACAAATGTTTAAAACGCGAAGTGACATCACAGGAGATGGGGGCCTTATGACTGCACAACTCTCATCAAAGTCGTGTAGAAATGAGCTATTACACACTTACTCAAGTCTCATGCAATGACCTTCTATTCAATCTACCTATCAAGTCATTATTCCATTCCCAGTTCAGAGGGCTGGATCAGGTACATACAACCTCCGCTACATAAATAACTCACACACTTGTTCAACCCATGACTAGTGTGTCAATGTTTTAAACGAAACATGAACTTCCTTAGTTATAAAAGTACTTCATATCTTTTTCATTAATTTACGCATCAAGTTGATCGTCAACTCGGATCAGCCTCCATCCATACCACTAGGATACACAAACTGTTTCGACTGTACTTAGTCCCCAAGTCATGTCTCTAAAACCTTCATCCAAAGTAACATTCACACCAACCATCAAAGGTGCAGTGCTGCGAGATACCACCGACATCCAAGACAAACACACAACCCTATGCGACACGGTCATTACCGGATATCATGACACATAGGGTCAGCAACTCTTCTGAGAACTTATATAGAATCCCACGCTGATCAAGACATTTAAAACTTTGCATGCTTCTGCTTACGCCCAACTGTGGGTGCAACATTCGAATGTGGGTGCCATCCAGATGGCTGATGATAGCTTAGAGCGCCAAAGACCTAACAAAGACGGACAGAACCTGCCAGTTTAGATGGTCGCATAATAACTGGGATCGTTAATCTAAGAATCACTCCAGATGACCTATAGTCCAATACTCCCGTTACATGGAAAAATGAATCACCACAAGTGATATGAAGAAAGAGAAGAGTCCAGACATAGTTTAATAACTCCAACTGTTCAATCTGTAGTTTCAATTGTCAACAAAGCTTTCATCTAATTCAGCTTTAGACCAATGACCTTTTGGGATCCACCGTCGACTGGGAACACGGGAGAGACCCGATATTTAATTAATGCTGGCGTTTGTGTTAAGCTGAACTTCACCAGCCTCGGCCAGCCACTCATGAAGCACTCGGCCCGGCACTGTATTATATCTTCGCCCCCGGCACATTCCTACACCACAACAGAGCTGCCGAGGCAAAGACCCGCACCAACACAGATCAGGCCAGGCACTGACCCTCCCTGGCCTGATGTCACAGAACAGACTCGCCGCCTTAGATCAGCAACCCTCGGGCACAGAACCAATCTCAGATACATCTGGCAAAAGGTCCGTTCTGATATACCAACCCCGACACGGACCTACCTCGTCACAGACACATCCAGAGACATCGGTCTGGAAAAGACCTATTGAAGAATAGGGCCACCTTAGATCAGAGCCGATTTGACACAAAACCACCCTGGTAAAGAACCATCAAACAGCAAAGCCAGCCTGTTAATGTCATCCTAACATTAACGACTGAGACTCCCTGATAGGTCCACACAACCACAGAACTGTCACAGAAGTGTGCCTCTCGGTCAAACACCCACCTTAGCAGAGATGTGCCTTAGCACAAACGTGGCCCAGTACAATGCCACCCTGACATAAAACTACCTTAACTGAAACCCGACCGGACAAAAGACACCGTGGTATAGAATCAGCCTCCCATAGAGCTTCTCCGGCACAGATTATCGTACAAGAATGATCTTCAGATTCAAGTACAAACCTCCAGCGAAAAAAAAAAACAGAACCCCGCACAACCATAAACAGCTGCTGCTACTGACTTCTGTTGCAGCAGTTTATCGTCCCAGCACAGTTGCCAACCCTAGCATAAACAATCACGACCCAACATACAGCACATCCACGAACCGTCCCAGCACAGGACCGCTTCCCAGGACAAATTCCAGCCCAGCACAAATTGCTGTCCAAGCACAGAGACTCGTTATAGTAATGTACAGATCCATCTGGTCCAAACCCGTCCTAGCGGAAACCAGTTTAGACAGCCAGCTTTTCCCCATACATTAAGGGATTCAACATTCGAAATCACTTGTGTACATCAACTTCGTGCCTCATTACATTACTCACTTTAGTTTCCCGTAAAATTTTACGAATATTACATTTTCTTTGTTCAATAGACAGTTTTCTTCTATACGCTGTGGTCTGTGACTGCGATAAATTATAAACAAAATGAGATAAACTTTCACCATTCTCTTATAATAACCCTAACCAATGAAAATATAAAGATAATTGGAGGGTAAGAAGCCACTCTGGCTATACAAGGAAGGCTCACAGAGTAACCCAAGTGATTTTCAAGTCTCAAGACTCAAATCATATAATTTTAATCCTCTTCGGAGAGATATCAAAGTAAATGATCTTGTAATAACGATTGGCAATCATTAACAGATCTGCCATTTCTTGTACCAAGTATGAGTGAAATACTTTCTTTCATTCTAATCTTACTTGTCTCAGGTGTTATTGCTGTCTTTTCTCAACTACCGTTTAGTCTTCATCTCTCAGTATTCTGATATCACTTTCCAATATTCTTTGCCTTTCGTTAGCAGGTAAACTCGCGGTATTTTCGACAATCTACTGAATGACCTTTTATGTCCTTCACATGACAATGACATAATTCCTTTCTTCCACACCCACTGGGCCTCCTGAAGCAAATCCTCGTCTCTTAGTTCTCCTATGTCATAGTGGCAATCCACCTTCCTCATACAAAATGATCGTTTTGCCGCTACAATATCCCTAGACTTTTTTTTTTTTATTTATCCAGGGACTGAAAGTCTTACGTTAACTTATTTACTATGTGTTCCTCACCGTATCTCTTTTTTCAGCGCTGCTTCCTTTTAAAAAAACAGGTTTATGTGTTGCCAAGAACATGTACTCCCTGCTATACCTTGAAAATCTACCAGCTAAACTCGTATCCACTTACGTATCCATCATCCATTTCATCTAATAATCCACGATTATCAATATAAATACTTGTGACCCGGCAAAGACTGACACAGTGATTGTGACGGATCAGGCCCATGCCAGTGTAAATTTACCCTAGACTAACTAAAGGAAAGATTGTGGTTGAAATTAGACTTTTCTAAATATCAACATTTTCAACTCTCACTTTAGAGTGCCTCTATCAAAATAGCAGAAGCTCTGCTTGTTTCCTTCTCCTCAAGACGTCGGTGAGCTTCCGGTAAAACAAAGGTTGGTTGGTTGTTTGGGCTTTAGGCCTATCAGTTGCCAGGGTCATTAAGGCCATCAACGTCAAGCTACATCCAACAATCGAAAAATCTTTAACACCTTCTTCGAGTGTTAAAGATAATTCTAAGACCACATACACTCTCACTATGCATGTGGCCCATGAACAAATGTTTCCTGGCACTTATTTAGGTTAGGTTAGGTTAGGTTAGAGTGCTTCAGCTCCCAACGTTTTCAACCTGGGAAACCAGAACCAATGCTACTTTCGTTAATCTTATTTTGTTTACTTTCTCTTGTATAATGCCTAATTTTTTTCTCATCTTCCCAGCCTTGCTCTCACGCTGTGGAGTTCTCTAAGATTCACAGGATAAAGTCGCGCACGGTTGGCGGACATACGCTGAGGGTGATGGGTTGGATCTTAGACATTTGCAGCAAACGAAATCTTGTGTATACAAAATATCCACAGTAACTGATACACAAAAACAATGCATTACACAGTCTCCTTCTCAGACGAGATTGGTGTCACCTGCAATACCCTGATATCCCTTGCGTGTTTGTGGGCTTCAGTCAACGTTCGCTGGATGAACAGCATTACTTTCACTGTATATCACTGCCGTATTTACTTTACGATATCTTATCATCAGTACCCATGGAGGTATAAAAAAAAATTTGAGTGAGTAATAGAGTATAAAGGGTTTAATAAGTGAAAACTATAAATTCACCTGATCAAGAATGAAGTAAGTCAAAAAGCAATCCCTCCACTAACTGAAGCTCTCGTTGCGGAGCTAGGCTCGGAAAATACTTGATGAATATGCAACTCAGTTGCTTTGTGCTAGGATTTTGTGGAGCGCTGACAAATCAAACATCAATTTTGTCATATCAAACACCGCCCTAACTAACGGTGTCATAAATCATGGCATATCATACAGACTTTCGATCTACGATGATAGGGAGGTGTCTGTACATAAGAATTATCGTGCTATGGAAATCAACGGACCGCAAAATATACTCTCACCAGATTTACTTATTGTCAACTAATCCTATGCCAAAGCTGAACACTGATAGTTGGATTCTCCTGGGCCACACATTTCATTGCTTCTTGTCCTTCTCTCAATAAGAGACGATGTTGAGATTTATCTTTACACAAGAAATAAATAGCCTTCTATAATGGGTACAATGGTCGGACAGGTTTTCTACCTTCCCTGCATGACAGTCGCTCACGGAAGCGCCTAAATTCGAAGAATACTCAGAGCAAAATATTCCGAAACGTTTCACCAAGGAATATGTGAAAAGGCCAGCAACTGGTGTTTCCTGCCCGAAAGCCCACGTTCCTTAAAATTTCACGTGTTAAAGACGGCAAAGCAACACACACCTCAATGAAACAGACTCAAAGTATTTTTTTTTTTCGAGCCCCTAACCAAACGAAGTGATTCTAGACCTGGGGTTCTCAAACTTCTGAATCTGTCGACCCCATCATAGGCTTACTAAGCCTTCATCGACCCCTAATCACAGACTTAATAACACACACACACACACAAAAAAAAAAAATCCATATACTGAATCTGCACAATTGGGATAAGTGTAGAGCAAAACTAACTAATGGAGAATACTTTTTAACTGAAGAAGTTTACGTCCTTAATGTGATGGAAGGGATTATGATACTCATTAGGTCACAGTTTTCCATCTTATCTTATAATGAACAGAAACATGCTATGCCTTGCCTTTAATCTATATACGATTAACTATTGAAATCGTAAAAGTTAAACTATCGACCCCCTGTCGACCCCTAGTCACTTATTGACCCCTAGCACAGTTCCATCGATCCCTGAGGGTCTATAAAGACCTCTTGGGGAACCACTATTCTAGACAGACGGTTTCCAAACATTCGCAAAACCTGTACCCGAGAGTTCGAAACCTAAGCAAAGTAAATGAACCATAATAAAGTAAAAATAATAAAAACGAAGCAGCCGAAACATCAGCATGGACGCCTGAGTATATTTAGACATCACTCATCTGTACGGATTCACTAACAGAGTACTAAGAATTCCTATAAACCAAAAGGTAAGAGAAAAAAGTTCCACCTTGGACGCTCATTATCGTGTGTGAAAACAATTTCTATCGATCATTTCATTAACGTTCATCATCTAGACAGTCAAAAAGGTTGAAAAGAAGAATATGTTTCAATTTCTCTTCCTTCTCAGCCTGAATCGACACAAGTTGCGTTACCATGATAAAAATACAAGAGCTGCCATGACCTGGTTCGGATGTGACTTGATAATATAATCAAGCAACCTCCCATCCTGAGCCTGCCAAACGGGACAGACTAGGCTACCCGTCAAGAAAGTTATCCTACCAGGTGTAGGTTACCATCCATATGGTTACCCTGTCAGAGTTCAGGTTACCCAACCAGAAAGGTGACCTACAAAGTCTAGGTTACCCATGTAGACGGGCTGGGGCTGCCCGGTAATGAGGTATACTTAATGGGGTACGTATTTCCTGAGGAGGTTGGGGGTAAAGCTGTTCAGATTATGGGAAACGTGGAATACAACAGGGACGATTGAAATATACAGAGTTCAGCTCGAACGACGGAAACCGTATGAGCGAAGGTGGAGAGGAGGGACCCAAGAGACCTCAACTGGAACCAAAGGAAAACACCAAACACAAGCACAGCACAGATATAACCTTGCAAAATAGCCGTCCAGCCACAAAACCACCCCAGCACAAAGTTGACCGAAGAAAAGCAAAGCCTTCCGACACAGAATCAGCCTAAAATAGACCATCCCCGGCACAGAATCGGCCTAACACAGAGGTTCCTCGGCCAAGAATGATTCCTCACCTCCGCCCACAATCCAAGTACAAGCCTAAGGAGAAAACAGAACCCCGCCATAGCACCAACGGCTACTTCTATAGACTTCCGTTGAAGGTTCGTAACGCACTTTACCGTCCCAGCAAAGATCCTCACCCAACCACACATCCACGACCCACGCTCCAGTACACTCATGAACCGTCTCAGGATAAATGTCTGTTACAGAACAAGACCCCATCACAGGACGGATACCAGCCCCAACATAAATGCCCGTCCCAGCACAAAAACTATTCCTGGGACGAATTTGTTTTGAAAACCAAGGGATGAACCTTTCTCCAGTTCTTTCGCAGACGTTAAACGATTCAGCATTTGACGTCACTTTTCTACAATAACTTAGTGTCAGGCTACCTATATGTTCACTTCAGGCCTCCATCGAAATTACGTTTTCCTTGTTCTGGAGACTGTGTTTTCTTCTACGCTATACACTGAGGACAGTGACTGCGCTATGTAACCGGCAAAACGAGATATAGATTTCAGCCTCATTCACTTATATCAAACTTAACCAGTGAAAATATGCACATTACTAGGTGGTAGGAAGACAACTTGGTAATACTAGGAAGGCTCATTGGGTAACCTAGATAAGGCCAAAAGGCCGACGGATGATAAATGAGCCATAAAAGAATCTAACTTTGTATATGACTAAGAGAAAACTCAGTCAACTTGGAAACCTGGATCCCAATGCTCTCATTAACAAAGCTTGATATCCTTATTTCCTATCTTCTGCATATCTCTTTCAAAGTAATCCATTCCATAAACTGTTCATTCTGTCTATCAATTAAGAATCAATACTGCTTTATACCATTACACATGTGGTACAAGTCCATCTCGAATGCTTGTTCAGCTCTCTCTGGCCTGTAACAAACTCAGCAACTTCTTACAGTATCAAATACCCTATTACCTATTATTCGTTTTTTTAAATCCCATATCATTAACCCATTGTTCCAAACCTACTGAGACTAATTTATTGACAGCACATATCGAGAGACAAGGATAATGGAAGTCCTTCTCTGTGTTGACTGACTTTCTTAGCGTTTATAGATCTTCACGAGTGACTTCAAACATCCTTTACGAAACACGAGAGAATAGACATCCGTCCCTCTTCTAGAAACCCTTAAATCATGGTTCTATTTACAACTACATTTTAATACATTCACCCCAGCTAACTTTCACCATGATGCTCACGACGTAATTCCTTACGTATCTCTGAGAAGGACCAGCCAGAGTATGTTAAGAGAAGTAACCAGACAACACCTTTGTGATGCACTCCACCCCGGTTGGCTATAATCATAGTCCCTATTAATGGTCTCCCTTCATGTACAGACACAATGCAACCAGAGCACTTTCGGCAATGTTCGCTTTAACAATTGCGTGGTTGGCTCTGCCCCATGAGGACCCATCTTTTTACACATATCCCGTATCGCTTGAATGCGGAAAGAATGGGATAAAACCAGTTGTTTAATCTCATGCCTCTCCTGAGTTTGTTCCACCGTCT
Source organism: Panulirus argus (assembly GCA_038088735.1). Classification (NCBI taxonomy): domain Eukaryota; kingdom Metazoa; phylum Arthropoda; class Malacostraca; order Decapoda; family Palinuridae; genus Panulirus; species Panulirus argus. The sequence continues at coordinate 20,072 of JAYMFT010364364.1, forward strand.
AACTAAGACTTGTCTCTCCAGCTGTAGTTTCCTCCTCTATTACCATTGGTCTCTAAGCGTCCTACCACTCATGGTCCTCGAGTTCACTTTCAGTACCCGCTATAAAGCAAGCGATACATGCGTCCAGATGTTACAACTGCCTCGCATTCTCCCACCACTCAAGGAGTTCCATCAGGTCATCCTCCTGGGGTTTACGATCTCCTTCTACCTCATCATCATCATCACCTAACTTCCCCGTCATCTCCACCTGATAGCTCCAAGGGTTGAGCATATCTCCAGCCGTTCACCACAAATTAAGGATTTATTTTGTACAATAATTTCGTGTCTGATTAGATATCTATTCACTTCAGGTTCCCATAAATTATACGATTATTACGTTTTCTTTGTTCTGAAGATTTTGTTTTCTTCTACACCGTATACTAAAGACTGTGACTGCGCTAAGTAACTGGTAAGATGAGATCAAACTTTGAACCCCTTTCTGTTGTATCATACCCAACCGATGACAATATAAAGATAATTCGAAGTGGGGAGTGATAGGGAGACACCTTTGCCATATTTGGAAAGCTCACAGGGTAACCTAGATGAGGTTAAAGGGCTGATGGATGACAAACAACCCATGATAAATTCTAACTTGACAAATTATTAACGAACAGCAAACGCTCTGTCAGTAGGGTAGCTTGGATCCCGATGCCCGCCTGTACGATGCTACATCTTCTCATTTCCTTTTTCCTGTATATCTGTTTTCTTCCAAAAATTTGTTTACATGTAACTGTTCATTTTGTCTGTGGCAACTATGAATCAATAATCTTATTCCATTATACAAGACGGCCAGCAGCCCGCCTCACAAGCTTGCTGAACTCACTCTAGCCTGTAACAAATGCAGCAGCTTCCTTCAGAATCACTAATCCTTCCGTCCAATATTCCTCTCATATCTCCTGTCATTAATTTACTGATCTTAACCTTATGTCATCAAAGTACGAACCACACATACCCATGGAGAAGGTTGATACAAGTTCTCCATTGGTGTCTTCTCTCAAATCCCTTAAACCAGTGTTCTATGTACAACTGCATTTCATTCCACGATTTTGAAATATGTCAAAACTGCCTAAACATGAAACATAAATGTAAGGCCGCCAAACCTTGTATAGCCACTAACTAGAGAGAATGACAATCAAAACTTGATGGAGAAAGGCACTAATATATGCATGAGGTGTGAGGCGCGTGCACAGGATAGAGAGAATTGGAGTGACGTGGTATACAAAAGGGCGACGAGCTTATCAATGGACATATGAAGCGGTCGGGGGAAACCGCGGAAAGGTCTGAAGGGCTTGGCTGTGGACACTGGGCTCTCTCTCTGAGTTCGGTGCATTATACATGACGAGTAGAGAATGAATGGAAGCGAGTGTGAGCCAACTCTGTCACTGTTCCTGGCGCTACGGGGAGAACGATTAATATGTATGAAAAAACTAGTCAGTTACACATAAACATACATACAGCCACACAGACAGACAGACAGACACACACACACACACACACACAAACACACACACACACACACACACACACACGTATCTCTCTCTCTCTCCTTCTCTCTTAAAGCTCATGGAAAGTAAGATTTAAATACCAATATATATCGGAAAAATATTCGTAGAAATATGATGGCTCCCTGAATGTGATACAAATATTCACAGTATTTGTAGTCTGCGGTGATCCCATCCAATATTCATAAAGAATATTTGGTTCGACATGCATGGAAGGTTGATGACGGGGATCTCTAAAAATGTTTGCATAAAAAGTCAAGAGAGTGAAAAATGAAAATAGAACAGAGTCCTGATAATGGTTGGAATCTCACTGAGGATTTGATGTTATTTCTAGCGATATGTGAAGCTGTAATAAATCAAAGACATGCGTTTACACACACACACACACACACACCTACGTAAGCAGACGCACGCACAAGTACTGACAACATAAATAAACACACATCCACACATAAACACATACTTCCATATTCAGCACTTACACATGTACACACACACACATACACAGACGCACACAAAACTACAGATATTCACATATGGGAACAAAAACACCAAAAACACCCACACACCATGACATAAACACACCCTCGTGTTCACACAAACACACACATGGATCCAAACGTGGCTTGCCGACATTCAAGCCACATACACACACTCTATCTAGCTTACACCCAACACTTGACAACGTGTGATTCACTCGACTCATTCCTCTTACCTATAAACTTTTCTGCGGCGATTGCCACGCGCTGGCCATGACGAATGGCCAAATCCCGTAGTAGGTCAAAACAGTTCAAAAGATGAGACACCTCGGGTGTAGCATACACACACACACACACACACACACACAGA
>JAYMFT010364375.1:0-15528 GCA_038088735.1 Panulirus argus
CCGCAGGCCGGGCGCGTGCCTCCTGCCGCTCCCCCACCCCACTGACCCCAGCTTTCCTGAATATATATATATATATATATATATATAAACACACACACACACGCCTTACCTTACCTGCCTGCCCCAGGATTCCCATATGTCCTCATGAAGCACCTGCAGCGCTCAGGAAACTAGCCACGTCCACGGGTTTTGATCATAAACATTTACACCATAATACACCCGAACTTAATATTGTCTCATAAAATGCGGAGAAAAACAATGATCTTTTCTCCGGCATAAGCGTTTTTCTGGTTTCCTCACTTCTTCTACAGGAAACACGCAAGTCCAAGTTTCCTGTGGTTCTCCGGACGTTCTCTGATGTCACTGTCGTCACAAGCAAGACACAAACAACCAGACCCCGAGGTTCTCGTCTGCTGTGGCTTTATAGGTTCACTTGGAGGTAGGAATCGACATTCTGGTAAACACTGAAGGTCCTGGTGATAGAAGTTGGGAACTTCACCACCTCTTGATGAAAGGAGCACAGAACGCATCGTTTTTCATATTTATAGTTGGTAGTGGGCATTGAGATGGGAGGGTGTTGACTAAGATTGCGTGCTAGATATTGGCTAAGATGGGTGTGGGTATCAAGAGGTGGTGGGTATTGAGATGGTACGATACTGACCTAGATTAACGCACTGTATGTTACGCTCTGAGTCTGTTTTATAATTCAACTGTCAGGTGTGGTAGTTTTTTTTGAGAGGTACAGAAAGAGGTTTGTGTTCCATTTTGTGATTGATTTCTTCATGTGAATCGTTCTGATGCTGTGCATATTTGCATAATTTAATCTTACTCATACATCTCTCGTAAATCAGTTTAGATTTCTAAGTAAATAAAAACGTTGTCATAAAACTTAAAGCTTTTGTAAGTATAAACCTAAGGAATTTTTAGAGATGTAGATTGATAGGACGAAGTAAGAACCAATTTCTGAAAAAAATGTCAGGACTAGTTTATCATATGAGGTCATAACCAGTTTCTTAAATGAGGTCAGAACCAATTTTTCAAATGAGGTCAGAACCAATTTATTTAGATTGGGGTATAAACCACTTCCTTGAAATGAGGTATGAACCAATTGCTTCAATGAGGTCACAGCCAGATTCTTATACGAGATCTCCACCCTTTTGTCTACAGCAGTTCTCGTAACACGTGTGAAAAATAAAAAAATAAGCGTGAAAATGTGTGAGCTAGAAGCCTTAGGGTCAGATGTCGCCCACAACAGTACCCGTAATGTGTCGGCTTTCGTTAATGACTCATTAAGACTTGTTAGAGCGTGCCCCCCCCCCTAACAGCAGTTTCTCCAATTACTTCTCAAAACGGCGTCGTCCTCTCACCTCGCGGTGTGCGGAGGAGGCAAGGAGACACACGCCCGTGCCAATTCGTGTGTATACACAAATAAGAATGTGTTTTTACAAGTGAAACTGGATTAATATATCAGGTCGGTATACTTCGTGATATACCAGTAGTTTTGAAACATTGCAGAGTATGTTGGCTGATGCCCCGGCCTTCAACTTTGACTAAAATGGAGACAGGATCTCTCAGACTAGTTTCTGTTCCTTACAATTTCAGTCTGGATGTTCCTGACATCGAGAGACTTCCTCGGGAGAGAGTGCAAATACCTGACATCGGATGTCTCGTGCCTGGTGAGGATTCAGACCTCGATATCTTAAAGTCCCTGACTTTATTAAGTTCGACCCAGGTAAATGGCATCGTCTTGAACCCCGTATAGACACGATGCTTCGAGTTTTCAAATCCGGTATTACGAAGCTTCAGTCGTGTCTCCAGGCACGCAGTATAATGAAGCTCTTCCTTGTGTTGGAACGTTTCATAACCCAGTTTTTGTGCGTTTTGCGTTGTGACGTATTGTGTGGGCTGACCTTTTAAGAGCTAACGTGTGGCCATTGACTCGAGACAGGACGTTCGGTACGAATTTTGGCTTAATGACCTTTCAGCTGCCGATAGCCACCGGACCCAGAAAACATAACGCGTTCGACTGCGATGTGATTTAAGACTCCTGATGTGTTCGCTGGGGGACACCGCTCGCATTGCCGGCCCGGCCCGGTGCGATAGGGCTTCGGTCTGTCTCTGGGGTGAACCCAGTGTAGGATCCGATCGTCCAGCCCGAACCAGCGACACTCCGGATGATAGAGGAGGAGGTTCCGATGCATCGAACTCTGTTTCGTTGATCCATTTAGGGTTGTTCGAGAACCTGGTTGGTTAACGGTGTACCGTATATGCGGATAACCGTTTTGGGCACGCACAGACCTGGTTGAACTGTGATCTGGGTACTTACAGTATTCGAAAACTAGGTTAAGTGAGCTCTGGTTCACATTATCCTGGGTGTCCAGCAACCTAATTAACCAGGTTTCCGACCGCGTTAACCTTGTCCTGGATACTTAAGAACCTGCTCAACCATATTGAGGATAAACCAGCACTTGGTTAACAAGTGTTTTGGGTCATCAGGTATTTCATTAACGTTAAACCGGTTTCCTGCGCCTTACTCTCTTTGTTAACCTTGCGAGATGAGTGGCTGGATTTTCGATGAGGCATAAGTGGGTGAATTATTTCTCTTAAAGCTGGTAAATATCCATTCTGTTTCTAGCCGATCAGTAACCAGTTTATAACGTCTTAGGTGATTATTAATCTGGTCACAGAGGCCACACACACACACAGAGGCACGCACACACTTGCGTGTGTGTGCAGGTGTTCAAGAATCTTTGATTGGTGATTATAACTTCTTGTTGACGGCCCTAAATGACCCATCGTATCGACGACCCTAAGACCTAAACCAGCCAACCAACCAATCAACCTTGAATGAGGTTTGCCGGGTTATGGCCAACTCGCTAGGTATCCTTTGGTTAACGAGGCAAATGCGGTTGTCCCGTGTGGTTGTTGGCTGTTCTGGTTGAAAGATTCGCCGGGCCTGAGTCTACCACAGGTCCTTTGTCTTCAAACGACCCGTCCTCTTCCCTTGACTCTGGCTGAGTAAATCCAAGACTCATGAATAACTGGTGGAGAATTGCCTTGCGTAATTATCCATGTGTACAGCGCGGAGGAGGGAGCTCTACACTCGTGGGACCACATCTTGAAATTTTCAGTCACCAGGTTTTGATTTCAGGGATCTTTATGTATATATGATATAAAATGCAATGATATATTATAAAAATAAAGCATATATTTGCTGTATATATATATATATATATATATATATATATATATATATATATATATCAATGCTCTTTTCAAAAAAGGTTCTGGTGTTACCCATGGTTCCATTTCCAGGATTGCTTGCAGCTCCAAGGCTGCGCTACACTCATCAGCAGGGACAGGATGGTATCTTTCCAAAGCGAGATAGATCTTTGGCGAGATTGGACTCTTGTTTCGTCATCTGACTATTATACAGCCTTGCATTACGTGAAATTTCACTCTCGGTGTAAACTCGTGCCGGCAAAGTCCGGTAACACCTGTGTCTGTATATATATATATATATATATATATATATATATATAACTATGCATAATGGTTAAGTGGCTCGGTCACAGTCTCCATTACCTCACTACCACAGCGTTGCTGACAGCCAGGGAAGTTTCCTGCGAGCGAACATAAATAAGGCTGTAACGCGCCACAACGGCCCTTAATGTTGTGTTACTTGGGCGGGATGGGCGACGTCCTACAGGTTTTACGGGAGAATGTATGGAACATTCAGAAGTGGCTCTTAGTCTTTTGGGACATAAGGGCGATACTGGGGAGAGCTTAAGCTATAGGACAGTATGTGTGCAGTATGTATTTGATTTTCATCTTTATTTAAGTAGAGGGTATGATGAGAAATTTATTAATACATAGGATTGAAAAGAGTATGTAATATGCTAATTTTATTATAAGTCTTTTTGGTGTGTTGGTTCTCCCGAGGAATAAGACTGGAGAGTGTGTATATACGGCGTGTTCTTACGGATATTCTCCTAGGCGTAGGGGGGATGGGGGGACAATGATACGACCCACGTATCTCCTGCGTGTCGTAGAAGGTGACTTAAGAGGGATGGGAGCCGAGGGGGAGAGCTGGAAGTCCTTCCTTTCTGTATTATCGCTTTCTAAATGTAGGGAGAGACGAAGATGCAAATGGGTGATTTTTTCTGGATGACACATTTGTCTGTTGTGGACGCTACTACGCTCAGTTGGGAGACGGCAAGAGGTTAGGTTATATATATATATATATATATATATATATATATATATATATATATGCGTGTAGTACCTACATCGCGAGTTTGTTTCTTTTAAAAGCATAAAATCCGTTACTTTAGAATATATTAAAAGCCCAGCATGAACTGAATAATCGAGAAAAAATAAAGAAATTTCATATTAACTAACAATCCTGCCTTATCTAAAATGTATGAAAAGCGTGACTTGTAATATAAATTCAACAGAGGCAATATTCCCTTGTCGAGACTAGAATTCTACAGCTCATAATTGAATATCCCAACGCAAGAAAATACATTTAAAAACAAGAAGACAGTTTAGCTCAAAACTCAATAAAACTTATATAAAGACACGATAACTGTACCTCATTGTTACTTACAGTGGGTGTCGTTCCTGTAGGACGGGAGGTGGCTCCAGCGTTAACAGGTCGGTGTTGATGAGTTGGTCGCCAGAACAGAGAAGCTCGCTGCCGGGATCGGGTTTTGTCATTGTCGTGAGCGGTGATTCCGTCCGCATTGCTGAGAAAAGAGTTTTGTTGATTTGGCATTTCGTTGGAACTGACCGCCGGCCAAGGCATTCGTGAATGCGCGCCTTGAGGTGTCGCCAGTATACAAAGGATTGCAGTTATTGAGGGTTCGTGAAATATTGCGTGGAATATTGATTGCAGAATGTAACCCCTCATTCCCCCCCTCTCCCCCATGTCTTGAGTGTAATATTAGCGTAGCGCTGCTGATTATAATCTGTTGTTATTCCTTGCAGGTAATACCACTTGCTCCTCCATGCTGACCCCCACAATGCTGACCTCGCACACCCTCCTCCAGAGGAATGCTGACACAGTGATATTTTTTCCCGCCATAAAGTGCGTGGAAGGTGTCAGGTGTAATATTTCATGCTATAAACTATCATAAAGGATCACCACTCGGGATACAAAGCCAAAGTGGGCGATTCAGGAAAAGTGGAGAAACGAAGTCGGCAATAATCCTTTTATATTCAGACACACACACACACACACACACACACACACACACACACAATATATATATATATATATATATAAAAGAGACGGAAAACAGGTGCAAGACAACAGACTCACACAAGGAGAGATAAAACAAACCCATAAACCAGCAAGCCGCCAAGGAGCGAGTGTTTAAAAGCCCTCTTAACAAATTTACTTGAACGTTTATATTATCAGTTGACACCCGTTCCTTTCTTCCTCCACTTATCTTTTCAGAGGATCGCAATATCACGTACAGTATTACCCTGTTCTCCAGTGAAATGAAAGATAGATAAGACATGGAGTTCTCATTGCCTGTAGACACATCCCAGCTCGATACCTAATTCATAGATTATTATAGAACCTTCAGTGAGGCAGACCTTTCAAAACCTTCGTCAGAAGTATGTTTTTGGCTGAAAGCATCCTATCATGCCTTAAGCATATGCTAAGCAGTGTTCAGAACGCCATCACGACCTCCGAACAGAGTAGAACAATACTTACACACACACACACACACACACACACACACACACACACACACACACACTCTTGCCTCACACCCACGTTCCTAAACCTCTACCACCAGTGGTGGTGGTGGTGGTGGCCGTCAGAGGTCAAACGTGACCACCCCCCTGACCCCCAGGCAAAAACGCTGTACACTATTTGGAACACAGAGCCCCCAGCCGCCGCTGCCACCTGTACGCACTGATAATGACAGACCATGAAAGGATGCTCGGGGGATTGGTAGTAGGACTCGTTAGTTTAAGGTGGACCAAGGATAGCCACTGATAGCCAAGAAGGGCCGAGGATAGCGACTGGCAGTCTCCGACAGCCAAGGATAACAGCTGAGAGTCTGTGTCAGCCGAGGATAGCGTCCGACAGTCGCTGAGAGCGAAGGATAGCGACTGTAAGTCTCTGACAGCCGAGGATAACAAGTGATAGCCTATTACTGCCAGAGATAGCAACTGACGGCCGAGGATAGCTATGGATAGCCGCTGTCAGCCACGGATAGCAACTGTTAGTCTCTGAGAGCCAAGGATAGCCAATGACTCTATAGCCTCTGACAGCTACTGGTGGTCATGGATAGTACACACAATCACTGGAAGCCAAGGATAGCCACCTACAACCACTGAGAACCTCCAACAGCTGTTGGAAATCACTGACAGCCAAGAATAGCCACTGACAGCTGATGAAAGCTATTGACACCGATAATGTGTACTTTCAGCCCACGCGGAGGACCCAGTCAGAATCTGGCTGACACACAGTTCCTTACAAAGAATAACAGCAATGATGATAACAATGATAATAATAATGATAATAATAATAATGATAATAATAATAATAATTTGATGGAGTAGATTGGAACGGTGTGGTATACGGGGGTCATCATCAACATGGCTTACGCAAAAAGAGATCCCACTGAGATATTCTCTCCTATTTTACTGATGTTTATAATCATCCTCTCTGAGAAACTTTGGAGATTCTTCTCCCTTAAGGTATGTAAGGTTTTTGACAGAGTGTGGCACTGGGATCTGGACTCCAAGCTCCCTTCTTCTGGCTTTTCTCCCTCATTCTATCATTCTTCATCCGATCTGTCTCCGTAACTGTCTTTGGATCAACTCGTTTCTACCAACGACTTCCTTTCTTCGCTGAGGACTCAACACTGAATTCCTCCACTTCTTTCACATCCGTTCCATTCGGTCCATGCTTCATGTCGTCACAACTACCTCTTACATTCAGATTTGGACGAAATTTCTCAATTCAGTGCCTCTGAAACCCATATCTTCCTATTTTTCTCATTAAAATCCCTCAATTTTTTTCCTCTATCCCCTTTGATGGCTCTGTTTTTCCAGGACCCAACGCAGTAAACACACTTGGTATCGCCGTCACATCTCGTCTATCCTGGAAACCCCACGTAATACAGATAACCATTTTTGGTTCTAAGAAACTGAGAATCTTTTTCAAAGCCGAAAATCATTCTTTTGCGAACTGTTGTGCGAATATACAAAGGTTTGTTCTGTCTTTGTATGGAGCACTGCTTTCACATCTGTAAGGAGGCTTTAGCTCTGCATAAGCAACTGACAGAGTCATATCCAAAAGCAGTTCAAACTATCAGTCTCCCAGAATGGTCTCAAAACATGACCCACTTGCCCTAAACCGCAGTGCTGGTTTCCTCTCCCACTGCTACAGTTTCTCTCTTACTTTTCCTCGTCTCTTTATGTCTCCTCCGGTCGCTGGACCACACATTACTGGAAAAGCTACTACGTCACATAGTTACTATGTGGCCGTTGGCAACACAAGGGTGGGCCGTTGTAATATCTGTTTCTTTCCTTACGCAGCTAAGATTTGAATTCTTTACCTTCTCTTGTCTTTCCTAACGCTTAAATATCTTTTTTTGAAAAAGCAGGTCTTCCAACTTCCAGCAGTACTCTTGGATGATTAGTCCACTTCTCTCTCTACATAACTATTTTGAATTCCTTTTTCTTTTTTCTTCTATATTTGATATAAGAACTGGTCTCGAAGAGGAATTTTGTCCGTGAACGGAGAATAAGACATCAAAAGGTGACAAGAAAAAGACCTTGGAGACGACTAAAGAGCAGATCTCCAAAACCCTCACAAAGTCTTCTGTGATTCCTTCACGTATCACACACGCAGGAAATCGAGTTTTTGTTCTTTATCGAAAATTTTCGAGCGAGAGAAAAAGAAGGTTAAAGTGACATAAATGGTTTAGAAGGTGCACAGAACACGACAGACCAGTCATACAGGCATATGGAACGACGGAAATAAAAACAAGCTGTCGTGTTAGTTTCCAGTGACTTGTCGTTTCATTAAGGTCAAATTAACAGCTGTGTTTTAGCGGTCCACTTAAAAGAAATGGTCATGAGGTACACTTAACACAGGGGTTTGTGAGGGTACACTTGACCGTTGTGGGGTTTCTGAGGTACACTTATTTGAGGCGTTTGTGAGGTACACTACAGTCGTTTTTACGTGTACCCTTAACCTCTTGCGCATGACTGTTCTACCCTTGACCAGAGACGTTACGACCCTTGAGCACTATGGTTCAACCTTTAAGTAAAATGACCTGACCTTTGACATGTCGTTTATGTTTCATGTCAAAGGTCAGGCCACATATCCAGAGGCTGTGCAGTCGTACTCGAGGGTCGTACCGTCGTATTTAAGAAGTTGATAGTCGTACCGTCGTGGCGCACTTAGCACTTCACATGTTCCTGTAACACATGACAGATGGCATGACTCGCTCCACGTGTCATACACTCCAGTTATGACAGTCACTGTTATATATATATATATATATATATATATGATAAATAGCTTGGCTGTAAACTGGTGTTGAGTGGTATGTAAATGTGTTCTGGATTATTGTAAACACGTGGGGAATAAGGAACTTGTTTACTGATTGTGTCAGACGTGTTGTGATGTCACTCAGGAAATTTCTTTAAAGTGTGATGGAAGGACAGTACACACGGCAGTCTCTAGTGTGTTGCAAGGACACAACACACTCACTAAACTCCAATATTTTGAAGGATCGCATTACACAACAGCCGTTAGCACGTCGTAAGGTCAAAACACACGTATTAACCTTAATATTAAGAAGTCACAACACACAGATCTTTTGGTATGTTACAAGCTCGCAACACACCAGTCCTGAGTGTGTCTTAAGGTCACACCACATAGGAAATGGCTGCGTGCCGTACTTGTCACTCGAGTCGTTGGGGAGAGAGAGAGAGAGGAGTTGAAAATGAGACCAATCATTATGTCTCGCGCTGCCGACCCCGTTCTGATGGACACGATGCCGGGCGGGAGTTTTCCTTAACCGGGAGCGGCGAGGACAGGGCTCCACGCCGGCCGCGTCTCGGATATGGAGGTCTGTCTTCCAACACCATTCTCAAGGATTTCCCTTTTAGTCAGGTCTACAGTACGAGATAATTCTCTCTCTCTCTCTCTCTCTCTCTCTCTCTCTCTCTCTCTCTCTCTATCTATCTATCTATCTATCTATATATCTCTCTCAACTCCAAAAACATTCAAAAGATAACTCCTCTCATGGTCGAAGTCAGTCCCAGATATATCTCGGACTGACAGCCCTGTAAGGGGTGGAGAGGGAAAGCAGTATGATTCAACAAGCGAGATGTGCGGTTAGCGCTACGCTTTAGCTCTGCCAGTTTGGCAAAAATCTCGTGTAAGTAGGTACTCTTTTTGCTTCCCCCGTTTTCTGGTATTATCCAGCAAACGTTTCCTTGACTGGAATGTTCTTGTGTCAAAAGATTTGCCAGAGTGGAGAGACAGGAAAACGTAACCCCCATTAAGTACGTACTTTGTACATGTAGCGACGTCTGTCTCCTCGATAATCTCTGTCGTCCGTTCATTCGAGTGAGAAGCATCACAGGAGACGGGACAGAGGTGATCTTCGTAAGGAAAGTCGAAAGATAATTCCCTTACGTTAGTCCAGTCACCGCCACTGAGATGCCAGTGTGAGGTTTAGAGGCGACATCCGGAGGAGGATGTGCGTGTTTAGGAAGATGTTTTTTAAGAGTGCGATCAAATGAACTGATAAGGGAAGAGATTGTGAGGCTATTGTGTGAAGAACTGACGGCGAGAAATAGATGTAGAGTTTTTGATGGGTCGTCGTGAGTGTCCGGAACATGGGTCTGGATGGTTGGTAGCTTGCGCCAGGTCATTAAGAATTCAAAACGTGGAGGTTTGAACTCCACCACCATCTGTATGGAAGGGTTTGAACTCTTCCCTCTGGTGTAGTCACAGCACAAAAAGGAAAAAAAGATCTTTGCATCAGTGAATGACGTGTCTCAGAATGGTCACCCGTTATCTGTAAGAGGTTGGCGTGCTCTCAGATTTTTTCGTCCTTATGTCATATTATATCATTTTGAGAGTGTAAAAATCGTTTTTGTGCTGTGTTGTACATTGAAATCTAAGCAGGGGACCTCAGCATGGGAATGAGACGATGACACGGCCTCGTGGTAGGAATTTAGATAGTCGAGAAAATATAAAGATTTGAAGTGTCGGGAGACCATTAAGTAGAACAGGGAAACAGCGGTAGTTTGGAGACACATTTTAAGCCAAATGATGCCAAGAGGTGTGCAAGTAGGTGTGTTGGTGCTGGAGGAGGCACGAACTGCTCCTCGTGTAAATTATTGTTTATGTGAAAGGGATTATTGAGAATACCATTAAGCACCTAGTCTCCGTAGAAAGAAATGTGCTAGTTGATCGTCTTCATCAAATGAGAAAATAGCAGAAAGACCGCAAATGGTGGTGAAATGAATGGAATAAAGAGTCCGAATCATCAGAGGGACAAGGTTCTTGAAAGGCTTTGGTACTGCCGCAGCCTGAGCCGTCCTTCTCATTGGCAGCAGAGACAGGCGGGGGTCCCATGGATTCTTCGCACTCCACAACGAAAGTTAAGGCAAAAGATCTTGCTGAACTCTTTCATGATTACATTCGTAGGTTTTAATGATTAAAGAGAGGGCAAGAAAGTGGGCGAAGATATGAACAGGATATGTTTACGGTGCACGTCGGGATAGGGAGCTGAAACCACAGACCTGTTGTTTAGTTTTATTGAGACAAGATCATATTACCAGGTTGTAAGACGGTTCGGGGCACCGGTTTAGCACTCTGGAAGCGGGACGGTAGGAATGCCCTGAGCTGTTGCTGTCTGCAGCATGCTATAAAAGGGGGGGAGAGGGAGAGAGAGTACTTACTTACAAGTACTTACGACGAGATTTTGCCAAATGATAGGGGTGGCGTATAGTGCACACCACAAGTAGAATGTAATGTTACAAATAACGAGTGGCGTAAAATGGCGTAATGTCAAGTTTAATGTTACGTATGAGTTGGAGAGATTATATGTTTGTGGTTTGTACGCGAGAGAGAGGGAGAGGGAGGGAGAGAGAGAAAATGAAAGAGTGTCTGGGCTCCGCCTCAGGTGGTGAGGTTGCGATCGGGGAATCACTTTGCCGAAGCTGTGCCATCAACCTCAGCAGACGGGAAGAAGTACAGCTTCTGCGAGGGGCGCAGCCTCGAAGCTGCAGGAACCCCATAAAAGGGGTACTGGGTAGATATATACATAATGTGTTAGTGTGTGTGTGTGTGTGCGCGCGTGTGTATACGTGTCCGTAATAGGGTAACTTCAGGAAGTCTTTTATGAATATGGTCTACAGTGATACGTCTTTTAAATTAAGTAATCACATTTCAGTGGGCTGTTACGGAGAAACACCTACTAACATGAGCAAACAAATAGATATGCAAATAAAAAATAATAGATTGTCTGCTTGGTTAATGCATTAACGAGATGGAGAGAGAACTGTAAACACGAGGGTCGAACACAAACATTGATGAAGAGGAAGAAAAAAAATATTATACGGAGAAGAATCAAGAGAAGCGAGTGGAGAACAGTGGGGAGGGGAGCTGAAGGAGGAGGAGGAGGAGGAGGAAGAGGAGGTAAGTATTCAACAAGAAGAACAGGCGTGTCGTGTGTGCATTAGGGAGGGAAGGTGAACAGTGCGGGAGAGATGGCGTAGAACAGCAGGAGCAGCAAGGGTGGGTGGCTGGCGAGGACGGGTGCTAAGGTTTTGTCCAGATTGGAAAGTCATAGGTCACTGGAGCACCACCCAAGGCCGCCCCAGGAATGCCAGGTGGAGCTGCTGGGCGGTGCCGGTGGGTGGGTGGTGCTTGAGTGGCGGTGGGTGGCATGTGCTGATAGCTGGTGTTGCTGGATGCCGTCTGGTGGTTGATAGTGTCGCATGATGGTGGTAGGTACTGGTGATAAGGGTAGTTGGTACCAGTTGCTGCTGGTGCTTTGGTGATCGTTGGTGAGGGCGGTGCGGTGCGGTGTGGGATGGTTCGCGGTGTACGTGGGTGGTGTCAGGTGGCGGGACAAAGGTGTGGTGTGTGTCATTGGGTACCGGAAGGTGGCGGCGAGTGATTCCGGGTGGCAGTGGTAAAAGGTGGTAGGTTCTTGTGGGTGTTGACTGAGGGGGTGTGGTATCCACTGGTAATATGCGTTAAGTAGCAGTGGTTGCTTGCAGTTGGTGGCAAGCGTTGGTAGGTGGTACCTTATGGGTTGTTGTTGATCGAGTGGCAGTGGGTTGTCAGGTGGTACTGAGTGTTAGGAGGTGATGAGGGTAGTAGCAGATGGTGCCAGAGGCTCATGTTGGCTACTGGTGGCACATGGTACCCGGATGGTAGGTGTTGAGGGTGGTGCCAGGTGCTGGTAAGCCTTGTTAGGTGGTGGCAAGTGTTGACTGGTGTTGCTAGATGGCGAGCTTGTGTGCTTAGGCTCTGTCAGATGGTAAAAGGTGGTGTTGTGAGAGTATCAGTGGGTGCAGGTGGGTTATTAATGGTGCAGGTTGGTGTTGATGGCTCAGGTGGGTGGTGAGTGGTAGAGGTGGGTGTTGAGAGGTACAGGTGGTTGGTGAGTGGTGTAGGTGGGTGGTGAGCGGTGCAGGTGGGTGGTGCCGGTAAGAAAAAACCCTCATGGGCGTCGACCATTGTAATAATGACGGTGGGGAGAGGCCCTTGGGGTCTGGGGTGAGTGAGGGTGGAGCGAAGAATATTTGTGGCCCGGATGATGCCACGGATGAGACGGTGCTGTCCTGGGCGGCACCAGGTCAAGCACGCTCACAGCCGTGTCCTGGTGAAATAAGCCATGGCTACAGCAACCGCCGTAGTAAACCTTTAGAACAAAGATGAGAAGGAAGTCTGTCTTCGAAGGAGAGGAATCTCAAAAGTTCACTTCTCTCACAAAGGGCGTTGTTGGCCTGCAAGTCTGACGTCTCATCGGCGATGGATCACACCGACCTAAAACCTTCATGCGGGTCGATTAGTATGTAACGAGAGGAGGTTGGGACGGGCGTACACGCGCCGCAGCCTCCACTTGTCGTGATCCACTAAAAACCAGATCTGCATCGAGCACCCACATCCCACTCCCTCGTCCACTCTTCCAGACCATGGACCTCACACAGACACGTTCACACCCTTCCCTACAGTGACCTCACTTACAAGGACTTGCTCACCCTCCCCTAGAATGACTCCAACTCCGGGACTTTGCGCACCCTTTCGGCTGGAGGGACCTCAAATCCAGGACTTGTAGACCCTCAGCTGGAACGACCTTAACTCCAGGACTTACAAACTTTCAGTTGGAACGACCTCAACTCCAGAACTTGCACACCCTCACCCGGGGTAAGCTCGCCTCCAGGGCTTACACACCCTCTCCTGGAAAGACTTCACTTCGAGAACTTGCACACTTTTCCCCGGAGTGACCTTACCTCCAGGACTTGCACACCCTTCCCTGGAATGACCTTACCCGCACGGGACCTTACACTTTGGATGACCACGTTTGAAATACGTATAGAGAGCTTCCCTGGAACCCCCGCAATCTTCGTGGCCTCTCAGTTCCTTCTCTGGAATCGCAAAGTGAAAACGCAAACAGTCTCCTGGAATCCTCACACTCGGAGAGAGAGATTCACACATTCACAACACGTACGAATCTTTACGGGTTCTTGAATAGCATTACCCGAAGAAACTAGCAAGATGCTTAACCCAGATGATCGCTACCTTGTTTCAACCCCGGGTTCGATGCCACAAGCCTGTCGGTGTGGTTTCACCCTACCACCGAGGCAGTAAATCTGAGAGTTGGTCCTCATCACTCTAAGGATGAACGGGAATTGCCTTCGGTACACCTCATTAAAGTGGTACAGAAGGCTGGTAACTCCCATGTGCAGCCAAGTTCCCTTGACCCGAAGAAAGTTATGGATCGTGTCAGCCACTTACTGCACCCTACGGGGGCGGGGGAGGAACCGATGCACGTTTGGTTCTTACGTGTGTTGCGTTTTTTTTTTGTGCGTGTCAGAGGGAACCTCGCATCCAGCAGCGCAACTGCCTCCGCGGCGGGCTTTATCGTCGGTAGACACAGACCAGGAGATGTTCGCAGTCGTATCATGTGTGTTATGCATTTATAAAGAATTTCTCTACGCAGCACCACCAGTCGGTTTTAAAGCCTGGGCTTCCTCATCCTCCTCCTGGAAGTAGTGCATGCATATATATATATATATATATATATATATATATATATATATATATATATATATATACATACATACATATTGAAACTTTTCAACGCTTTGTCTTGGTTTTTCATGTGACCTGAGGACTTGTACACATCTTGTTGTTTTCCTGGCAACAGCCTTAAGGCTGCGCCCCCCCTCTCCCTCCTCCAACCTTTCCACCCCCACCTCCAGTAGCGAAACGAGTAACCCCCCCCCTCCCCAGCAGGAGCTTGTATAACCAGTGGTTCCTAGTATGGGCTGTTCTGATTCTGGTCCCGCGTAATTCATTTTGCAAGCGAACGTGTTTTCTTAGTTTATAGAACGGGTGTACATTATCTGGGCGACATAACCCAATACAAGTTTGACTAAGTTAGATGACCTGGTAACCCGTACTTAACTAAGTTAAGGACTTTAGAGTGATTACTTGGACAGGTTTGGAGTGTATGTAAATTATCCAGAAGTGAATATCATTAGGTGAATTTGTCTCCTGGAAGGTGGACGTTTGCCAAGAGGCAATAGTTTCACCTGGAAGTTTAGTCTCTTGTATTCAAGAAATGATGAATTCCGTTTTATATTTGCTGAACAGGATGTTTACAGAAGAAAGGGAAGGGGTTATCAAGGGGGAAGTTGCAGTTTATAAATAGAAGAGAGAGATAAGGAGCATTAATGGAGTGTGAAGAAAATTGTTCTGGAAAAGTGTTTTTGCTGCCTAATCTATCTCTATCTACATACAGACGGACTGGGGTTGTATGTCATGATGTTTCATGTTAGTTAAATTAGTTGATAAATATAGATGTATCGTAATCAAGAATGACTTTATTGTTACTATTTGTAAACTCAGTTATTCGAGACGACTGATTTCTAACTACCTCAGCCGTAGTCAGTTGAGGTAAACTGTTGTCATACCCTCAGCTTTCGTGTGTTGCGCATACCGGCATCGGCGTCCGGATCTTTCTCCGGTTAAGCGACCAGTTCGACATCTATTTCCACTCCTGGTTAAGGTTACCAAGAAGTTAGAATATGAGGTGAGCTATATCATCGTCAATTAGAAATACTCAGTTTGAAATTCTGTAGCCCATGGTACGTCATATGTGTATATTTCTAGAAAGAGTCCTTCCTAAAGGCTCCTGTGGTCCATGGCTGCTTCTAGTAGCAGGGATATGTAGACTCATTTGGAGTGATAAGTGATTTAACGAGACAGTACACGCAGTGATATAGCCTCATCGGATC
>JAYMFT010364386.1:0-22459 GCA_038088735.1 Panulirus argus
TATATATGCACGAGTATAGTGCATATGAACGCTCAGTTTCATGGAACACATTATGCCCTCCAACAGCAAAATCTCGAACCCGGGACCTTTGCATGGTAGTTGGGAACGCTAACCACTCTGCAATGATCGCCCCTAATAGGGAATTGACTATTCGATTACAAGTAATCGAATACCCCCTCGTCTTACATCCATAAGTAACGGGGTCTATACTGGTCAAATCATGTTAGTCTCACATATCCAGTACCTAGCATATAAAGGACCTTACTGTTAAACGCGGAGGTATATGAACACGAATATAGTGCATATGAAAGCACACTTTCATAGAACACATAATGCCCTTCAATAGCAAGGACTCGAACCAGAGACCTTTGCGTGGTAATTGGGAACGGTAACTGCTCGGCTCTGATAGTCCATAATAGGGAAATTACTATTGAGGGTACGATTCGGGATTATAGGGTATTCAGTGACTTACATAGGAATGGCGAACAGCTTGTTGAATTGTATAATGAAAAATACTGGTGACTGGGCATACCTGGTTAAAAAAAAGACTTACCCAAGTATACGTGGGTGGGTAGGAGAGGTAGGAAGAGGGTTTAGACAGTAGAGCAGGGACTCAAAATCACGCTGGAAAAACGCTTCGTGGTCCATCCATTGATGGAAGGAATGAACATGCGTAATTGGTTAATGAATACTTAAGAATGAAAAAATGCATTGTTCTCCTTTTCTCTTGAGCACGTTTTGATATTACGTTGCCATAGCAACCACACTTCTTTTGTTAGTTTCTGAACATGGAGACAATGATATTGAACAATACCTCTTTTATTCTAGAATTTGTTGTGAGATCGACATAAGTTACAGTGGAAAATATAATGACTGCCAAATGAAGAAAACCAGGAGACTCATTCTTATGGTTTCCATGGCAACCTGTTTACAACCAATTCCGTTTCACTCTCCAAAATTTAACTCTTTGTAAACATTGTTGTTGTTGAAAGGAATGAACATGATTTAACTGAAGTAAGATTATTTGAATTGAAAAACAGGTAAATTGCATTATTGTCCTTTTTCATATACTCTTCAAATGATATGTTGCCATAGCAACTATAGTTATTTCCTATTGGCTGAAAATAGACACATTAAAAGTAAACAATGATCTTTTTTCGTTGATTGGTTGTGAGATTGACATATGCTTATGATAGGACCCTCATAAAGTGCTAGAAGAAGTGATCCCCAGCTAAACAAAAATTAGGTCACCAGGAAACTAATGTTAATGGTTTCAATAGACACCAGTTAACGACCAATCAGAATTTGTTGAAGTGATTTGAAATTCCTCTCCAAAACGGACTTTTCCTAAACATGGTTTCCTTTAGCATTTTCTCTCACGTCAAACATTATTAAGTGTTGTGGAGAGATCATTTTCATGGCAAACAAAATATATGCTTCGGTTTTGTGAAAAAGCATTCAAAGACGAAATCAGTTTCATATAAACTTTTAAAGAAATAAATTCTTTTTTACAAACTTTTTCCATCAAACTGTCATACTTCAGTGAGTATTTAAAGGGAAAATATGTAACTGGGACAGAAAAGTATTCTGATTAAACAGTTTCCAGAAGAACTGTCCATGTTTCTTGTTCTCTTGGGACCACATAAATGAAGGAATGATTACAAGAATATAGACCAGGGGCTATGGCAAATGTAAAAAAGTTGAAATTCTGGTGGAGTGGACTGTCACAAAATCAACATGATTAGAAAATATACCTCAGAGTTGTCTGCAATATTCTTCATCATCCTCATCTTCATCAAGAGCTTCATCGGGACCATCTGTCTCTTCTTCGGAAACTGTTGCGAGCTGTATGTTTTCACATTTTCTGCATTGCATAGATCTGTAATCTCAGTCCTAGAGATGCGCAGCACGACTCTTCAGCACTTGAAGGTTTACACTTAGATCCCTTACATTTGCAGAGAGTGAGTTCAAGGGCACTTTCTGGGGCTGGGGCGAGATCCATCCAATCAGTTGTGAGATCATCGCCATCCATTTTCCAACCATTTCCCACAGGTGATGCCAAACCTTGATACTGGTTGAGACTTTTCATGAAGACACTGGCTTGAAAAATTGCCCTCAAGATGTGTTTTCTGAGTGAGTCTTGGTTTGGTGGCATGATAATTTCGGTCCTGGTCGCTGTCTTCAGAATGATATACCTCACTTCATTGACTGAGCATACTTCCTTCTGTCCATACAGTAGGCATGTGTATTTTTCCAAACCAATGAGCAACTCTTGAGTAACTGTGAACGATCTGCCAAGTGAGCAACAAACTCGGCTGCGATTTTCGCCATCTCTAACCCAGTCCTTGCACAGACAGGGACACACTGCAGTATTCTTGACCATATGGTTTCGCTAAATTGTTTAAAATCCGTGTCATCAACGCGAGGAAAGTGTATAAAACATTCATTTTTCTCCGCTTGCGGGGGGCTTGTGGGGGCTGCCATTTTGATTGTTATTCGTGTGTCATAACGAGATTGTGATTGGTCAATATCGCCGATCGGCGATACAATTATAAATCAAAATTAAGAGTTAATTTTTCTTCAGTTCCAAAGAACGACGGGATGGCTATCAGGAGAACAGAACGGATCTGTGCTTTCTGTATATTTTTACTTATTTTAAAAACGGTTCCGACTTCGACCAAAGCGGGGACTGCATAACAACACCTTAAACAGCCTTTGCCCTACTGTCTAGTATCGTTGCTTTACATGTAAAAGAGAGAATCTTGGATGCGAAAATGTTGAGAGGGGCATCTGGTGAAATGCTGTACCATCACCACGGGGAGGCAAGGAAATTTTACACACACACACACACACGGGCCTCCGTGATGTAGTGGTTAGCGTTATTGTCCATGAGTAAACTCGGGCCTTCCCGCAGTATTCGGTCCATAGCCAACCCCAGCAATTATTCTCCCCTCGAGGCTGGCCGCTAAATGGGTTAATATGGTGTGTGTGTGTGTGTGTGTGTTTGCATAAGCACACAGGAGTAAAGACATGGTACATACATACAAGGTTAAGAGACTAGGCAACGAGGGTGTAAAACTCTCCCCGTTATACAAATAGTAATCAGAAATAGTGATCACACACACACACACACACACACACACACACACATACACACACACACACACACACACACACACACACACACACACACACACACACGCACACACACATAAGAAATAATGCTTGGTATCACCGTCACAACTTATCCATCTCGGAAACCTCACATTACAGAAATGGCGAAGTTTACCTTACATAAACTGGAAAGCCTGTTCAGAGCTGGAAGAATCCTCTCTGCTGACCATTTGCACCGACTATATACTGGACTGATTTTTTCTAGTGTGGAGTTTTGCCCTCACGTTTAGGGCTCTTCTAATTCTACGTACTTACTTATGAGACACTAATATAAATCCATCCGATTTATCACCTCTCCCATTCTGACCTCAAAATTTGGCTTACTCCTCTTACACTAAACTGTGGGCACTCTTTCCATCTACTGCAGATATTACTTCAGGTTCTGCTCCTGACAAACAACTGCTTCTGCACCTTCACCAGTACTTAGACTGTGCTATACTCGGCATCGGTAAGCCACTACATCACATGATCATTATGTAACTCCTGGCAACTCAAGTATGGCTTTCTGACGTCTGTTTCTTTTCCTACAGAGCTTCACTGATTGGATCAGCCGAAAAAAATAAAAGGTTTTAATAATCTAATAAACTGAACGGTGAGGGGTCTAAAAACTGCCCAAATAAACCCAAATACAACCAAGTGAAATTACACAATGTTCCAAAATGAGGTTGTATAGGTTGCTTAAAATCCTTTGCAACATAAAGGTGCGTTATACAAGCCACAAAATTTCAGCTATTATGGTACGTATGGTTAGGTTAGATTAGTATAAAGGTTATAAAATCCCTGATATTATGGACCCTTCATATAGGCTATCACATTTGCTCTTTTACATTTGGGTATTCGTTGGAACCACAAGATGAGACAGCAGGGAAGAATGTATTAACTAAAGCGAATGGAGGAAACGACTAGAAGGATGATGTTGTAAAGAATTAATGAAAGTGACAGGTGAGGGACATGATGAGTCTACAAAAGATGTGTTGTAGATAGTAAATGACGATGAGTGAAGAGTGCGTTGACAAGATGACGGAAGAAGGTATTGAAGAGTACGTTGGAGACGCCAGGTTAAGATGTAAGCTATGAATAGATATAGCAATGGGAAATGTAACGGAGAGGATAACGGAAGATTACTATGGTAAAGGTATTTAAAAAGATGAGGGAAGACCATGGCAAGAGAGAGTGACTGGAGAAGGCGACAGTGAAGATTATGTTGGAGACGGTGTGAGTGGAGACAACAGTAAAGAAAAGAAAAAGCATGTTGGAGACGATTTGTGTAAAAGATTACAGTGAAAATGTGTTGTAAACGGTGATGTTGACAGTGAGGAATGTCTTCGAGACTATGAGAGAAGAGGGCAGCATTACGAGTGGTGATGGAGGCAGTCAGTGGAGACACGGTAGTGAGGAGTGTATAGAGGACGTCAGCGGGTGGTGTGTCCCACGGCACAAGGTGACATATGGCAGGCAGTTCCCCACACACGATTCAGAAAAATGATAACACCTAATTTATCATCAAACTTTTAGATTAAGTATTTTATATCGTTTAACTTTTCTACTAACAAAGTAGTCATACCAGATATTAGCACACAAAAATCTGTCGGGTCTGAAAATGTATATCTCGATATTTTGAAGGGACTAAATACTGAATACTGAGCCTTACGTAGGTTATGTAGAGGCCCACACGAGGGCAGGCCCAAGCCAAGACTATATAGGAAAGCTATGGAAGAAAACGACGTCAGTCAGGAGAACGTCAGTAGTGAACATGTACCACAGTCTTGCAATCTTAGTGGTGGTGCTGGTCGGCTCTACGTCCGCCGAGCTCACGGACGAGTGTATGGCCTGCATGTGTTGGGTTAGTGCAACCTGCCACCTCTCTCTACACGCGAGAGCCATCACCTTGTCCCTGTGACTCACTGCATCATCCAGTTTTTGTAGACCAGGGCCAACAGCCTGTTCTCGTGACCTAGTGCCATTATCTTGTTCCTATGACAAAGAGCCACCACCCTGTTCTTGTGACCAAGTGCCATCATCCTGTTGTTATGAACCAGTGCCACCAACTTGTTCTTGCATCCCAGTACCACAATCCTCTACCCACTACTTAATGCCCTCATCCTGTCTCCATGGCCCAACGACACCTTTATCTTCCTTTGACACACTGCTACCATCTTCTTATTGCCCAGCGCTATCATCCTTTTCTTATTAATCAGTGCCACAATCCTGTCCCTATGATCCGCTGTGGTTCAGTGCCAATATCCTACTCCTTTGACTCAATGCCATCATTCTGCCCCTGTGGCCCAGTGCCATCATCGTATTCCCACAATACAACTGTTCCCATCCAGAGCCCAGGAACAAATGTCATCAATCTATTAAAAGAACCTTTTTCCATCATCATGTTCCCAAGGGCTAACGTCACCATCCTACTCCTGTGAGCCAGCGCCACTATTCTCATCTTACAACCTAGTGTCCCCATCTTGCTCTCGCCAACCAGTACTTCTATCCTGCTCCAGTTGATAAGCACCAGTTCAGTGCCTCTATCCTGCTCCAGTGGCCATCCTCTTCCTATGGACTTGTGACACCGTTATGTTCCAATAACCAGTTCCAGTGTCATTACGTATAAGGTTAATAGCGCTAGTGCCACCATCCTTCATCCGTAGCCCAGTGCAACCATCCTGCTCCCGTAGCCCAGTGCCACTATCCTGCTCCAGAAACCCTACATCACCATCGTGCTGTCGTGGCCAAAGTACCACCATCCTGCTCCCGTAGCCCAGTGCTACCATCCTACTCCATAGCTCAGAACCGTCATCCTTCTCCTACGGCCCAGTAAGACCATCCTAATCCCGTAACCCGCTGCCACCATCCTACTCCAGTGACCCTGTACCACCATCCTGCTCCCGTACTCTAGCGCCATCTTACCCCTATAGCCCAGTGCCACCATTCTGCTCCCGTAGCCCACTGCCACTATACTACTCTAGCAACATGTACCATCATCCTGCTCCGGCAGCGTAGTGCCACAATCCTCCTCCCGTAACCCAGTGCCAACATCCTCCTTCCATAGTTCAGTGCCACCATCCTCCTCCCGTAGTCCAGTACCACCATCCAACTCCAGTAACTTTGCACCCCTTTCCTGCTCCCGTAACCCACTGTCACCATCCTACTTTAGTAACCTTGTACACCCATCCTGCTCGCGTAGTCCAGCGCCACCATCCTGCTCCCGTAGTCTAGTGCCAAAATCCAATTCAAGTAACCTTGTACCACCATTCTACTGCCGTAGCCCAGTGCCACCATCTTCCTACATTATTCCTGTACCACCATCCTCCTGCAGTAGCCCAATGCCAACATCCTGTCCCCGTAGCCAAGTACCACCATCTTACTCAAGTAACCCTACACCAAAATCCTGCTGCCGTCTTGTTCCCGTAGCCCACTACCACCATCCAACTCCCGTAGCCCAGCGCCACCATCCTACTCCAGTAACCCTGCACCACCATCGTGCTGTCGTAGCCAAGTACCACCATTGTACTCCAGTAATCCTGTACAACCATCCTGCTCCCGTAGCCCAGAGCCACCATCCTACAACATAGCTCAGTACCTTCATCCTTTTCCAACGGCCCAGTAACACCATCCTAGTCCCGTAACCCACTGCCACCATCCTACTCCAGTAACCTTGTACCACCATCCTACTCCATTAACCCTGTACCACTATCCTGCTCCCGTAATCCGGTGCCACCATCCTGCTCCCATAGCCCAGTGCCACCATCCTGGTCCCGTAGCCCACTGCCACTATGCTGCTCTAGTAACTATACACCATCATCCTGCTGCCGTAACCAGAGCCACTATCCTGCTCCCGTACTCCGGTGCCACCATCCTGCTCCGGTAGCGCAGTGCCGCCATCCTCCTCCCGTAACTCAGTACCACCATCCTCCTCCCATAGTGCAGTGCCACCATTGTGCTCCCGTAGTCCAGTGCTACCATCCAACTCCAATAACTCTGTACCACTATCCTGTTCCCGTAGCCAATGCCAACATTCTACTCCAGTAACCCTGTACCACCTTCCTCCTCTCGTGCTCCAGCGCCAACATCCTACTCCCACAGCCCAGTGCCATCATCCTTCTACTATGGCCCAGTTCCATCATCCTAATTCCTTAACCCACTGCCACCATTCTGCTCCCGGAGTCCAGTGCCACCATCCTGCTCCCGTAGCCAAATGCCACCATCCTATGCCAATAATTCAGTGCCACTATCCTATTCACGTAGCCCAGTGCCAACATCCTGCTCTCGTAGGCCAGTGCCACCATCATACTCCCGTAGTCCAGTGCCAAAATTCTACTCCAGTAAACCTGTACTACCATTCTGCTGCCGTAGCCCAGTGCTGCCATCCTACTCCTGTAGCACGGTGCTACCATCCTACTCCTGTAAACCTGCACCACCATCCTGCTGCCGTAGTCTAGTGCCACCATCCTACTCCCGTAGCCCAGTGCCACCATCCTGCTCCAGTAACCCTGTACCACCATCCTGCTGCAGTAGCCTAATGCCAACATCCTGCTCCCGTAGCCCAGTTCCACCATCCTACTCAAGTAATCCTGCACCAAAATCCTGCTGCCATAGTCTAATGCCACCATCTTGTTTCCGTAGCCCAGTGATACCATCCTGCTCCCGCAGCCCAATGCCACCATTCTACTCCAGTAACACTGTACCACCATCCTACTTCCATACCCTAGTGCCACCATCCTACTCCCATAGCTCAGCTTCACCATTCTTCTCCTACGGCCCAGTACCGCCATCCTAATCCAGTGACCCACTGCCACCATCCTCCTCCCGTAACCATGTACCACCATCCTGCTCACGTTGTCCATTGCCAACATCCTACGCCAGTAGTCCAGTACCACTATCCTACTCAGATACCCAAGTGCCATCATCCTGCTCCCGTAGGACAGTGCCAACATCCTGCCCCCGTAGACTAGTGCCACAATCCTACTCCTGTAGCAATTATCACCATAATTCCCCAGAACCTCAGTGCTAACATCTTTCTCCTATGGCCCAGTACCACCATCCTAATCCCGTAACCCACTGCCATCATCCGACTCCAGTAACCTTGTGCCACCACCCTACTCCATTGATCCTGTGCCACCATCCTGCTCCAGTAGCCCAGTGCCACCATCCTAAGCCAGTAGTCCAGTGCCACTATCCTATTTACGTATCCCAGTGTCATCATCCTACTCCAGTAACCCTGTAACACAATCCTGATGCAGTAGCCCAGTGCTGCCAACCTACACCCGCAGCCCAATGCTACCATTCTACTCCTGTAACCCTGTATCACCATCCTGCTTCTGTATTCCAGTGCCACCAACCTACTCCAGACACCTTTTACCACCATCCTGCTGCCGTAGCCCAATGTCACTATCCTGCTCCAGTAAACCAGTGCCACCATCTTACTCCGATAACCATGTACCATCAACGTGCTGCCGTAGCCCAGTGCCATAATCCTACTCCAGTGACCCTTTACCACCATCCTGCTGCAATAGCACAATTTCACAATATTGCTCCCGTAGCCCAGTACCACCATCCTACTGAAGTAACCCTGCACTGTAATCCTGCAGCAGTAGTCCAATGCCACATTCCTGCTCCCGTAACCAAGTACCACCATCCTACTCCCGTAACCAAGTGCCACCATCCTGCTCTCTAGCCCAGTGTCACCATAGTACTCCAGTAACCCTGTACCACCATCAAACTGTCGTACCCAAGTACTACCATCCTACTCCTGTAACAATGTACCAATATCCTCCTCCCGTAGCCCAGTGCCACCATCCTATCCCAGTAGTCAAATGCCACCATCCTGCCGATAGTCCAGTGCCACCAAACTGATCCCACAGTCCAGTGCCACCATCCTACTCCCATAACCCACTGCCACCATTCGTCTTTAAAGGCCCAGTAATACCATCCTACTCCCGTAGCCAAATGCCACCATTCCACTACAGTAACCCTGTACCACCATCCTACTCCAGTAGCCATGTACTACTATCCTCCTCCTGTAGTCCAATGCTACCATTCTGCTCCCGTAATCCAATGCCACCATCCTGCTTCCTCTGTCTAGAGTGCCACCATCCAACTTCAATAACAATGCACCACCATCCTGGTCCCGTAGCCCATACCACCATCCTTCTTCAGTAACCCTGTACCAACATCCTCCTCCCGTAACCCAGTGCTACCATCTTACTCCCGTAGTGCAGTACTACCATCCTGCTCCCGTAACCCAAAGCCACTATCCTAGTCTAGTAACCCT
Organism: Panulirus argus; assembly: GCA_038088735.1. Lineage (NCBI taxonomy): Eukaryota > Metazoa > Arthropoda > Malacostraca > Decapoda > Palinuridae > Panulirus > Panulirus argus. The sequence continues at coordinate 9,443 of JAYMFT010364386.1, forward strand.
ATACCTCCATCCTGCTGCAGAAATCTAGTGCCACGATCCTGTTCCCGTGGTCCAGTGACATCATTCTGCTCCCGTAGTTCATTGCCAAAATCCTGCTGCCGTACTCCGATGCCACCATCTCACTCCAGTAACCCTGTACCACCATGTTGCTCCCGTAGCTCAGTGCCACCTTTCTACTACCATAGCCCACTGCCACCATCCTACTCCAGTAGCTCAGTACCACCATCCTGCTACCGTAGTCCAGTGCCACCATCCTACTCCTGTAGCCCAGTACCATCATCTTGCTATCGTAACCTAGTTCCACCAACCTACTCCAACAGTTCAATGCCACGATCCTACTCAAGTAATCCAGTGCCAGTATCTTACTACCGTAGTCCAGTGTCACCGTCCTGATCCCATTGCCCAGTCTCACCATCCTGCTCCCTAAGTCCAGTGCCATTATATTTCTCCTGTAGCCCAGTGCCATCATCCTACTCCCGTAATCCAGTGCCAATATCCTACTAGAGTAACCCTGTACCAACATCTTCCTGCAGTAGCGCAGTGCCACCATCCTACTCCCATAGCCCAGAACCACCATCTTTCTTTAATGGCCCAGAGGCACCATCCTACTCCCGCAATCCAGTGTCATCATCCTACTCCAAATACCCTGTACCACTATCATACTCCAGTAACCTGTACCACCATCCTCCTCCCGTAGTCCAATGTTACCATCCTACGCCAGAAGTCCAGCGCCACTATCCTACTCACGTAGCCCAGTACCACCGTCCTGCACCCGTTGCCCAGTGCCACCATCCTGCTCTCGTAGCCCAGTGCCATCATCCTGCTCCCGTTGTCTAGTTCCACCATCCTACTCCAGTAACCCTGTACCACCATCCTGCTGCAGTAGCTTAGTACAGCCATCCTGCTTCCGTAGCCCAGTACCACCATCCTACTCCAGTAACCCTACACCACCATCCTCCTGCCGCAGTCCAATGCCACCATCCTGCTGCTGTAGCCAAGTACCACCATCTTACTCCCTTAGCCCAGTACCATCATCCTGCTCCCGTAGCTCAGTGCCATCATCCTGCTCCCGTAGAACATTGCCACCATCGCACTACAGTAACCCTATACCACCATCCTACTCGTTAGCCAAGTACTACCATCCTACTACAGTAACCCTGTAACGATATCCTCTTCCCGTAGCTCAGTGCTACTCTCCTGCTCCAGTGGTCAGTGCCACCATCCTGCTCCGGCAGCCCAATGCCACCATTCTGCTCCCGTATTTCATTGCCATCATCCTTCTGCCGTAGTCCAGTGCCATCATCCTACTCCAGTAACCCTGTAGCACCATGCTCCGCCCGTAGCCAGTGCCACCTTCTTACCCTCATAGCCCAGTGACATCATCCTTCTCCTATAGATTACTGCCTTCATCCTTCTCCCGTAACCAGGCGTCACCATCCTACTCTATAACCCTCTACCACTAAGCTACTCCACTAACCCTGTACCACCATCCTGCTCTCGCAGTCCAGTATTACCAATCTGCTCCTCTAGTCCAGTGCCACCATCCTACTACTGTAACCAAGTGCCACGATCCTACTTCCGTAGCCCAGTTCCACCATCTTACTCCAGTAGTCCAGTGCAGCTATCCTATCCCCGTAGCCAAATACCACCATCCTGCTCCGGTAGCCCAGTGCCACCATCCTGCTCACATAACCGAGTGCCATCATCTTGCTTCCGTAGTCCACTGCCCTGTACCACCATCCTCCTGCAGTACCCCAGTGTCACCATCTTGCTTCTGTAGACCCAGCACCACCATCCTACCCCAGTAACCCTGCACCAGCATCCTGCTCCCGTAACTAAGTGTTACCAACCTACTCCCATATCTCTGTGCCATCAACCTCCTTCCGTAGCCCAGTGACACTAACGTACTCCAGTAACCGTGTACCACCATCCTACTCCCGCAATCGAGTGCCACCATCCTGCTCGCGTGGTCCAGTGCCACCATCCTCCTCACGTAACCCAGTACTTCACGTAACCCTATACCACTATCCTGCTGCCGTAGACCAGTGCCACCATCCTGCTCCCGTAGCCCAGTACCACCATCCTTCTCCAGTAACCCTGTACCAACATCCTCCTCCCGTAACCCAGTGTTGCCATCCTATTCCCGTAGCCCTGTGCCACCATCCTCCTTCCGTAGCCCACTGACAATATCGTACTCCAGCAACCCTGTACCACCATCTTCCTCCCGTATTCGAGTGCCACCATCCTGTTCCCGTGGTCCAGTGCCACAATCCTGCTCCAGTAGGCCAGTGCCACTATCTTACTCCCGTAGCCCAGTGCCACCATCCTCCTCCCGTGGTCTAGTGCCACAATCCTGCTCCAGTAGCCTAATGCCACCATCCTGCTCCAGTAGTGCAATGCCACCATCCTGTTAAAGCACTCCAGTGCTACCATCCTGCTTCTGTAGCCAAGTGCCACTATCCTACTCTATCAACCCAGTACCACCATCATACTTCCGAAGTTCAGTGCTACCATCCTGCTGCCATAGTCCAGTGCCACCATCATACTCCAGTAACCCTGTACAACCAACCTGCTCCCGTAGCCCAGTGCCACCATTCAACGCATTAGTCCAGTGCCACTCTCCTACTCACATAGCCGAGTGCCACGAACCTGCTCTCGTAGTTCAGTGCCACCATCCTATTCCATTACTCCAATGCCATTATCCTACTACCGTAGCTCAGTGCCACCATCCTGCTGGAGTAGCCCAGTGTCATCATCCAACTACAGTAACCCTGTAATACCATCCTGCTCCCGTAGTCCAGTGCTACCATCCTCCTCACGTAGTCCAGTGCCACCATCCTACTCCCATAGTCCAGTGTCGCCATCCTGCTCCCGTAACCCAATGCCACCATCCTATTACAGTACTCAAGTGCCACTATCTTACTCCCTTAGCACTGTGCCACCATCGCACTATCATAGCCCAGTGCCACATCCTGCTCCCGTAGCCCAGTGTCACTATCTTAATCCAGTAACCCAGTGCCACCATCCAACCCCCGTAGTCCAGCGCCAACATCCTGCTCCCGTAGTCCAATGCCACATTCTGCACCCGTAGCCCAGTGTCACAATCTTAATCCAGTAGCCCTGTGCCACCATCCTACTCCTGTAGCCCAGTGCCACCATCCTGCTTCCGTTTCCAGTGTCACTATCCTAAACTCATAACCCAGTGTCACCTTCCTGCTACCGTAGCGCAGTGACATCAACCTAATCCAGTAGTCCAGTGCCTCTATATTACTACCGTAGCCCAGTGCCACAATCCTGCTCCCGTAGTTCAATGCCACCGTCCTGCTCCTGTACACCAGTCCCACCATCCTGCTCCAGTAGCCCATTGCCACCATCCTGCTAATGTAGTCCAGAACCACGATCCTGCTCCCGTAGCCCTCTGTCATCATCCTAATCCAATAACCCTGTACCACCATCCTGCTCCCTTAGCCTAGAGCCACCATCCTACTCGCATAGCCCAGTGCCAACATCATTCTCCTATGACCCAGTACCACAATCGTACTCCAGTAACCCAGTGTTACCATCCTCCTCCACTAACAATGTACCAGCATCCTGCTCCCGTAACCCAGTACCATCTCCCTACTCCAGTAACCCTGTACAACCATCCTACTCTAGTAACCCTGTACCATCAACCTGCTCCCGTAGTTCAGTGCCATCATTCTGCTCCCGTAGCCCAGTACCACTATCCTACTCCAATAGCCCATTCTCACTCTCTTACTTCCGTAGCCCTGTGCCATCATCCTTCTCCTGTGGACCAATGCCACTGTCCTACTTTCGTAGCCCAATGCCACCATCCTGCTCCCGTAGTCTAGCGCTACCATCCTACATCCATAACCCTGTACCACCATCCCGCTGCTGTTGTCTAATGCCGTCATCCTACTCCGGTTGTCTAATGCCATCATCCTACTCCCGTAGTCTAGTGTTACCATCTTACTCCCGTAGCCCTGGGTCTCTCTCTTGCTCCCGTGGTTCAGTGCCACCATCCTACTCCCGTAGCCTATTGCTATCATCCTGCTCCTACAACCTTGTAGCACCACCCAGCGGCCGTAGTCTAATGCCACCATCCTATTCCAGCAGTCCAGTGCCACCATCCTACTCCCGTAGCCCTGTACCATCATCCTACTCCCGTAGCCCAGCGCCACTGTGCTACTCCCGTTGTCCAGTGCTACAATATTACCCCCGTGGCCCATTGCCACCATCCTACTTCCATAGTCCAGCGCCACCATCTTGTTCACGTAGTCCAGTGCCACCATCCTTCTCATGTAGCCCAGTGCCACCATCCTTCTCCAGAAACCCAGTGCCACTATTCTCCTCCCGTAGTATAGTGACATTATCCTGCTCCAGTAGACCAGTGCCATCATCCTGCTCACGTAGCCCAGTGCCATCATACTGCTCCGGTAGTCCAGTGCCACCATTCTGCTCCCGAAGTCCAGTGCCACCATCCTACTCCCATAGCCCAGTGCCGCCATTCTGCTTCTTTAGTCCAGTGCCGCCATCCTGCTCCGATAGCCCTGTGTCACCATCCTTAGCATTATCATACTCCCATTGTCCAGTGCCACCATCTTAGTCCCGTAGTCCAGTACCATTATCTTACTCCCTTAGACTATTTCCACCATCCTGCTCCCGTAGCCCAATGCCACAATCTTACTCCTGTAGCCCAGTGCCACTATCCTGCTCCCGTGGCCCAGTGCCACCATCATATTACAATAGTCCAGTGCCAGTATCTTACTCCCGGACCGCATTGCTACCATCCTGCTAACGTAGTTCAGTGCCACCATCCTACTCCGGTAGCCCACTGCTACCATCCTGCTCCCGTACTTCAGTGCTACTATTATGCTTCTGTAACTCAAGGCAACCATCCTACTCGCATAGACCAGTGCCACAATCATTTTCCCCTTCCGTAAAACCACCATCCCGTTCCCGTAGTCCATTGCCACAATCCTGCTCCCTTAGTCCAGAGTCACCATCCTGGTCCTGTAGCCCTGTACTACTAATCCTACTCCAGTAACACTGTATCATCATCCTACTCCTGTAGTCCAGTGCCACCATACTGTTCTTGTAGCCCAGTGGCAACATCCTACTCCCGTAGCCCTGTAACACTATCCTACTTCAGTAGCCCTGTGCCATCATCCTTCTCCTGTTGCCGAGTGCCACTGCCCTACTTTCGTAGCCCAGTGCCACCTTCCTACTCCCATAGCCAAGTGCTACTATCGTACATCCGTAACAATTTACCACTATCCTGCTGCCGTAGTCCAGTGCCACCATCTTACTGCCTTAGCCTAATTCTACAACCCTACTCCCGTAACCCTGCACTACCATCCTGCTGTCGTTGTAGAGTGCCACCATCCTACTCAAGTAAACGTGATACCAGCATCCTAATCCAACTGTTCAGTCCTATGATATTACTCCCTTAGCCCAGTGGCACCATCCTACTTCCTTGGTCCGGTGCCACCATCCTACCCCAGCAATCCAGTACCACCATCCTGCTCCCATAGACCAGTAACGCTATTCTGTTCATGTATCCCAGTCCCATCATCCTTCCTTAGTAACCCTGTACCACAAAGCTGCTCCCAAATTCCAATGCCACCATCCTATTACCGTACACCAGTGCCACCATAATGTTCCGTTAGCCAAGTGCCACCATCCTGCTCTTGTAGTCCAGTGCCACCATCCTACACCTATATACCAGTGCCGCCATCCTGCTTCCATAGTCCAGTGCCGCCATCCTGATCCGGTAGCCCAGAGCCATCATCCTTCTCCCGAAGGCCAGTGCCTTTATCATACTCCCATATTCCAGTGCCACCATCCCGCTACAGTGTTCCACCACCACCATCCTACACCCGTAGTCCAATGCCACCATCCAGCTCCTTTATCCCAGTGCTACCATCCTTCTCCCGTACCTCAGACTCACCATTATACTCCCATAGAAAGTGCCACCATCCTGCTCCTCGTAGCCCAATGCAAAACTTCTGCTTCCGTAGCCTATTTCCACCATCCTACTAGAGTAGTCCAGTGGCACAATCTTACTCCCTTAGCACAGTGCCACCTTCCTGCTTCCTTAGTTCAGTGCTACCATCCTGCTCTGGTACACCAGTGCCACCATCCTGCTCCCGTAGCCCAAGGCACACCATCCTACTCGCATTGACCAGTGCCACCATACATTCTCCTGCTCCCGTAACCCAGTGCCATCATCCTACTCAAGTAACCCTGCACCATCATCCTACTCTAGTAACCCTGTACCACCATCCTCCTCCAGTAGTTCAGTGCCACCACACTGCTCCCCATGCCCAGTGCCACCACCCTACTTCCGTATCACTGCACCACCATCCTTCTCCAGTATCCAAGTGACACCATCTTACTCCATTAACACTGAACCACCATCCAACTCCAGTAACCCTGTAACACCATCCTGCTCCCGTAGTCCAGAGCCACCATACTCCTCCCGTAGCCCAGAGTGACCATCCTACTCACGTTGCCAGATACCATTATCCTACTCCCGTAGCCCATTTCCACAATCCAGCTCCCGTAGCCCAGTGCCATCAACCTCCTCCCGTAGCCCAGTGCCACCATCCTTCTTCCATAGCCTAGCACCACCATCCTACTACAGTAGTCCAGTGCCATTATCTTACTCCCGAAGCCCAGTGCCACCATCCTGCTCCCGTAGTTCAGTACTACCATCCTGCTCTGGGACATCAGTACCACCATCCTACTCCGTAGTCAGATGTTACCATACTGTTCCCGTAGCATGGTGCCACCATCCTACTCCCGTAACCCAGTACCATAATCCTACTCCAATAGCAAATTCCTATCATCCTGCTCCCATAGCCCAGTGCCACAATCTTACTCCCTCAGTCCATTTGCCATCCTCCTCCTCCCGTAGCCCAATGCCACTATCCTAGTACAGTGGTCCGGTACAAACAATCTTACTTCCTTAGCCCAGTGCCATCATCCTGCTCTCGTAGCCCAGTGCCATCATCCTGCTCTAGTAGCCCATTGCCACCATCCTGCTCTTCTGGCCCAATGCCACCATCCTGCTTTCGTAGCCCAGTGCCACCATCTTACAACAGTAGTCCAGTGCCACGTCTTACTCCCGTAGCCCAGTAAAACCATCCTACTCCCGTAACCCAGGGTGACCATCCTACTCGCATAGACCAATGCCACCATCCTTTCCTATGGCCAGTACCACCATGCTACTCCCGTAACCCATTGCTACTATCCTACTCTCGTAATTCTGTACCACCATTCTTCTCCCGTAATTAAGTAACACCATCCTACTCCAGTAACACTGTACCACCATCCTACTCCAGTAACCCCGTACCAAAATCTTGCTCCCGTAGTCAGGTGCCGACATACTAATCCCGTAGCCCAGTGCCACCATCCTACTCTCGTAACCCAGTACCATTATCCTACTCCCATAGCAAATCGCTACCACCCTGTCCCCATAGCCCAGTGCCACAATCTTACTTCCGTAGCCCAGTGTCATCATACTGCTCCCGTAGCCCAGTGCCACCACCTTGTTCTCGTAGCCCAGTGCCAACATCCTGCTTCCGTATCTCAGTGTCACCATCCTACTACAGAGGCCCAGTGCCACTATCTTACTCCCATAGCCAAGTGCCACCATACTGCTCACTTAGTCCAATGCCACCACGCTGCTCCCATAACCCAGTGCCACAATCTTAAGCCCGTAGCCCAGTGCCATCATCCTGCTCCCTTAGTTCAGTGCTACCATCCTTTTCTGGTACACCAGTGCGACCATATCTGCTCCCGTAGCCTAGGACCACCATCCTACTTGCAAAGACCAGTGCCACCATCCTTTTCCTATGGCCCATTACCACCATCCTGCTCCTTTATCCCAGTGCCACCATCCTACTCCTGTAGCCCAGTCCCGTCATCTTGCTTCCTTAGTCCAGTGCCGCCATCCTGCTCCGGTAGCCTATTCCAACCAACCGTCTCCCGTAGTCCAGCGCCACCATCCAGTTCCATTATCCCAGTGCCACCATCCTGCTCCCTTACCCCAGTGCCACCATCCTGCTCCCGTACCCCAGTGCCACCATTATATTCCCATAGATAGTGCCACTATCCTGCTCCTCGTAGGCAAATGCCAAATTTCTGCTTCCGTAGCCTATTTTCACCATCCTACTACGGTAGTCCAGTGCCATTATCTTATTCCCATAGCGCAGTGCCACCTTCCCGCTCCCTTATTTCGGTGCTACCATCCTGCTCTGGTACACCAGTGCCACAATCCTGCTCCCGTAGCCCAAAGCACACCATCTTACTCGCATGAACTAGTGCCATCGTCCTTTATCTATGGTCCAGGACCATTATCCTACTCCCGTAACCCAATGCTACCATGCTACTCCACTAGCAATGTACCACCATCCTGCTCCCGTAATCCAGTGCCATCATCCTACTCCATTAACCCTGTACCACCATCCTACTCTAGTAACCCCGTACCACCATCCTCCTCCCGCTAGTCCAGTGCTACCACTCTGCTCCCCTAGCCCAGTGCCACCATCCTTCTACCGTAATGCTGTACCACCATCCTTCTCCCGTAACCAAGTGACACCATCTTACTCCAGTAACAGGGTACCACCATCCTACTCCAGTAACCCTGTAACACTATCCTTCTTCCGTGGTCCAGTGCCACCATAATCCTCCCATAGCCCAGGGTGACCATCCTACTCCCGTAGCCAAGTACAATTATCCTACTCCCATAGCCCAGTGCCATCAACCTCCTCCCGTAGCCCAGTGCTACCATCCTGCTTCCGTAGCCTAGTATTACCATCTTACTACAGTAGTCCAGTGCCACTGTCTTACTCTCGTGGACCAGTGCCACCATCCTGCTCCCATAGTTGTGTTACCATCCTGCTTTGGGAAACCAGTATCACCTTCCTACTCCCGTAGCCTAGGGTGACCATCCTACTCGCACAGACCTGTACCACCATCCTTTTTCTATGGCCAGTACAACCATGCTACTTCCGTAACCCATTGCCACCATCCTACCCTCGTAACTCTGTACAACCATCCTTTTCCCGTAACTCAATGACACCATCCTACTACAGCAACACTGTACTACTATACTACTCCAGTAACCCTGTACCAAAATCCTGCTCTCGTAGTCAGGTGCCAACTTACTGCTCCTGTAGCCCAGTACCATTATCCTACTCTCAGCAAATTGCTACCATCCTGCTCGCATAATCCAGTGCCACCATACTGCTCTCGTAGCCCGATGCCATCATCCTGCTCAAATAGCCCAGTGCTACAATTTTACTACCATAGTCCAGTGCCATCCTCCTGCTCCCGTAGCCCATTGCCACCATCCTGCTTCCGGAGCCCAGTGCCACCATCCTACAACAGTAGCCCAGTGCCACTATCTTACTCTTGTAGCCCAATGCTACCATCCTGCTTCCCTAGCCTAGTACCACCAACCTACAACAGTAGTTCAGTGCCACTATCTTACTCCCGTAGCCCAGTGCCACCATCCTGCTCCCGTAGATCAGTGCTACCATCCTGCCCTGGTACACCAGTGTCACCATCCTGCTCCGGTAGCCCAGGGCAACCATCCTACACGCATAGACCTGTGCTACCATACTTTTCCTATGGCCAAGTACCGCCATCCTACTCCCATCACTCTGTACCATCATCCATCTCCCGTAACACAGTGACACTATCCTAATCCAGCAAACACTGTACCACCATCCTACTCCAGTAACCCTGTACCAACATCCTGCTCCCGTAGTCAGGTGCCACCATCCTGCACTCGTAGCCCAATGCCACCATCCTACTACAGTGGACCATGGCCATTATCTTACTCCCGTTGCACAGTGCCACCACCCTGCTCTCGTAGCCAAATGCCACCATGCTGCTCCCATAGCGCAGTGCCACAATCTTACGTCCGAAGCCCAGTGCAACCATCTTACTCTGGTAGCCCAGTGCCATTATCCTGCTCCCGTAGTTCAGCGCAACCATCCTGTTCTGGTACACCAGTGCCACTATCCTATTCCCATAGCCCAAGGCACACCATCCTCCTCGCATAGAACAGTGCCACCATCATTTGTCTATGGCCCAGGACCATCACCCAACTCCCGTAACCCAGTGCTACCATCCTACTCCAGCAACACTGTACCACCATCCAACTCCAGCAACACTGTACCAGCATCCTGCTTACGAAGTCAGGTGCCAACACACTGCTCCTGTAGCCCAATACCACCATCATACTCCCGTAGCCCAGTACCATTATGCTACTCCCGTAGCAAATTGCTACCATCCTGCTCCCATAGTCTAGTATCACAATCTTACTCCCGTAGCCCATTACCATCATCCTGCTCCCATAGCACAGTGACACAATCTTACTTCCGTAACCCTGTGACATCATCCTGCTTCCGAAGCCCAGTGCCACCATCCGTCTCTCGTAGCCCAATGCCACCATCAGGCATCCATAGCCCAGTGCAACCATCTTACAAAAGAAGTCTAGTGCCACCATCCTACAAAAGAAGTCCAGTGCCACTATCTTACTCCCGTAGCGCAGTGCCACCATCCTGCTCCAGTAATTCAGTGCTACCCCCCTGCTCTGGCACACCAGTGCCACCATCCTGTTCCCGTAGCCCAAGGTAACCATCCTACTCGCACAGACCAGTGCCACCATACTTTTCCTATGGCCAAGTACCACCATCCAACTCAAGTAACTCTGTACCACCATCCTTCTCCCGTAACCCAATGACACTATCCTACACCAGCAGCACTGTACCACCATCCTACTCCAGTAACTCTGTACCAACATCCTGCTCCCGCAGTCAGGTGCTACCATACTGCTCCCTTACCATAGTGCTACCATCTTACTCTCGTAGCCCAGTACCATTATCCTACTCCAGTAGCAAATTGCTACCATCCTGCTCCCATAGCCTAGTCCCATAATCCTACTCCCGTTGTCCAGTGCCACCATCCAGCTCCATTATCCCAGTTCCACCATCCTGCTCCCGTACCCCAGTGCCACCATCCTGCTCCCGTACCCCAGTGCCACCTTTATACTTCCACAGCCAGTGCCACCATCTTGCTCCTTGTAGCCCAGTGCTATACTTCTGCTTCTGCAGCCTATTTCCACCATCTTACTACAGTAGTCCAATGCCACTGTCTTACTCCTGTAGCACAGTGCCACCATCCTTCTCCCTTAGTTCAGTGCTACCATCCTGCTCTGGTACACCAGTGCCACCATTTAACTCCCGTGACCCAAGGCACACTATCCTACTCGCATAGACCAGTGCCGCCATCCTACTCCCGTAACCCAGTGCTACCATTCTACTCCACTAACAATGTACTACAATCCTGCTCCTGTAACCCAGTGCCATCATCCTAATCTAGTAACCCAGTACCACCATCCTCCTCCCGTAGTCCAGTGCCGCCATACTGCTCCCCTAGCCCAGTGACACCATCCTATTACCGTATTCCTGTACTACCATCCTTCTCCTGTAACCAACTGACACCATCTTTCTCCAGTAACAGTGTACTACCATCCTGTTCCAGTAACCCTGTAACACCATCCAGCTCCCGTGGTAGAGTGTCACCATCCTACTCCCGTAGCCAGGTACCATAATCCTACTCCCGTAGCCCATTGCCACAATCCTGCTCCCATAGCCTAGTCCTACAATCGTACTCTTATAGTCCAGTGCCATCAACCTCTTCCCGTAGCCCTGTGCCACCATCCTGCTTCCATAACCTTGTGCCACCTTCTTACTACAGTAGTCCAGTGCCAATAACTTACTCCCTTAGCCCAGTGCCACCATCCTGATCCTGTAGTTCAGTGCTACCCTCCTCTACTGGTACAGCAGTGCCACCAACCCAGGGTAACCATCCTACACGCATAGACCAGTGCCACCATACTTTTCCTATGGCCAAGTACCACCATCCTACTCCCGTAACTCTGTACCACCATCCTACTCCAGTAACCCTGTTCCAACATCCTGCTCCCGTAGTCAGGTGCCACAATCCTACTCCCATAGCCTAGTACCATTATCCTACTCCCGGAACAAATTGGTACCATCCAACTCCCATAGCCCAGTGCCGCAATTTTACTCCCGTAGCCCATTGCCATCATCCTGCTCCCGTAACCCATTGCTACCATCCTGCTCTGGTACACCAGTGCCACTATATCTGCTCCCGTAGCTCAGGGCCACCATCCAACTCGAGAAGACCAGTGCCACCATCCTTTTTCTATGGCCAAGTACCATCCTACTGCTCCTGTAACCCAGTGCCACCACCTTACTCTCGTTACCCTGTACCACCATCCTTCTCCCGTAACCTAGTGACACCACCCTACTATAGTAACACTGTACCATCATCCTACTTCAGTAACCCTGTACCACCATCCTGCTCCCGTAGTCACGTGCTACCATACTGCTCCCGTAGCCCAGTGCCACCATCTTACTACAGTAGTCCAGTGTCACTATGTTTTTTCTCGTAGCCCAGTGCCACCGCCCTACTCCCGTAGTCCATTGCCACCAACGTGCTCCTGTAGTCCAGAGCCACCAACCCGCTCCTTAACCCTGTGCCACCATCCTGCTCCCGTAGTCCAATGCCAATATCTTGCTCCGTTATCTCAGTGCCACCGTCCTGCTCCAGTACCCTAGTGCCAACATCATACTCCCATAGCCAGTGCCACCATCCTGCTTCCGTAGCCGAGTGCCATCATCCTACTACAGTAGTCCAGTGCCACTGTCTTACTAATTTTTTTATGTTGAAGGCTCCAGGCACGGACAAAAGTCCATATCAAGGCAGGTCCTAATTGAAATGTCAAGAATTATGAAACGGGAAAAGAAAAGACAGGGAAGGTACTTACGAATTTCTGAGAAAGTGAAAGACCTGTCTTTTAAAATGTGCAAGGTCATAGTTATTGGGAAAGACATGAAAAGGTAGAGAGTTCCAAAGCTTCGACGTGTTGGGAAAGAAGCAGTTATCAAAACGGCACACCCTTGAGTTGCCGAT
>JAYMFT010364397.1:0-22458 GCA_038088735.1 Panulirus argus
GTAATGCACTGAAACCACAGCTCCCTTTCCACATCCAGGCCCCACAGACCTTTCCGTGGTTTACCCCAGACGCATCACATGCCCTGGTTCAGTCCATATATTGCCACGTTACAAGTGAAAAGTCACCTTTGGTAAGGCTGCATCATTGGGAGTATAGTCTTGTCTAAGAACTTCTTAATTCAAAGGAGTCCACTTTTCCCTGATGTCAGAAGTAGTGCAATCTCTGGGGTATAGAAACCTTTAGATATATGTCTTGGGATAATTATAAATTATAATTATAATTATATATATATATATATATATATATATATTTATATCTCAGGCACTGAAGGCAGTAATATTTTCAACATATGTGAAACAGTGTTGATTTCAGCCCATGTTCTGTATTACCTTAGTATTTCTTTATATACCATTCATGGCAGACACATTGAATGATGTTATTCTTCATCATTTCATTCAGAATTCTCAACACTAATATGAACTCTAAGCTAGTATGAACTCTAGGCCAGTACCTAACAGTTCTCTAATTTTACACATTCTAAAAGAATCTATGACTAGATTATTTACTGTCACTTCCAAAAAGGCATTTGAGAATTTTTCCTTTGATAATAGATTACAAAGCACAAAGTTTGCTTTTGGCCGAGCTTCTTTCCTCAGATGTGTCTCAGTAACATTTTGGATGGCTTAGGATGTGAAAAGTGTTTTTCAGAAAGAATTTTGTGTGAATAATGTTTTGTGATCACAAAACTTTTTTGGCTAGTGTAGCAAAATTGACGAGTTCTTCAGATACGTTGGACTCAGATAATGACTACTAGAATTCCATTCATTTTTCATAGGAACCTTAACTGTTCTTAATGGTTAGGTCTGTTTTTTTATGTCTTTTTTTTTTGTAAAATTAAACCTCAGTCATTATGTGAAGTCAGCTGTGTATAATAGGTGTTCATACATCTCCCTTTCCATACATATGACCAGCTGTTCTATGATGAAGTACGTATTTAGTGTTTACTGCAGATCCCATTCATTATATGTGTCTACTCTGTAAGAGGTCAGGTCAATACCCTGAACACGTTTACACAGTATATGGTTGCCCTTAAATCATCATATCCCAAGTTCCACTTATGTGTTCACCAAAGAGAGTTTTATCTCATCATCAGCAGTTGAGAGAGAGCAAATTGTAATAAATACTAGTGATGAGATTGCAGTTTGATAACATGAGAGAAAATAATTACATAAAATAAAACAATTTATGACTGAACTCATGCAATTTCCTTTCTCTCTGTCAGCTGACATCAGATGATTGTTACTGAAGTGTGAAAAGTGTAGAGAGCAATAAAAGAGTCAGTTTCAGTGGTCTTTTGGCTCATCACCATGTTTGAGCCTTTTAGTATATCACCAGTTACACTAAGAGATTATGACTGTTGAATTGGATACCACTCAGTTGTATTGTTTTCACAATTGTTTGTTATTTGTTGTCAGTGTGTAGAGACTGGCAACATACCAGATACTTCCCTCAAGTAGTGTTTAAGTTGAAGGACCAGTAAAAATCATTAGCATCCACACCCCCGTACATGTATGCATAACAGCATAAACACACATGCTTGTACACACATTCTTCCAATCAAACATGCCCACATGAACTACAAAAAGAGAATACACACACACACACACACACACATACAAATGGACAAGTGGGTTCAAGTCCAACTCATATTTTAAGAAGAGACAGAGAGGCTACAGCTTCATCAAGCTTATGATAAGTAAGGGGAAGGAGAAAAAAGGCATAGGGGGCCCTTTGAAATTAACATTTCTTAAAAGTAATAATTCCCTTGACTGGGTGTAGGTGTAAGCAAAGCACTGAATGTAAAAAAGTTAAGAAAGTTGTCTGTGAGTAATGCCAAAGGTTTCTTTGATGACAAATTCCCTGTACTTTTTATTAAGTATATTTACCTTGGTCATTCTAAAGTAATAAAGAGGTAAAGCACATAAATGGGACAAAGGGATATATGAAATTTATAGGAGGAAAATGCATCAAAGAGAAGAATAACAGAGAAAATATTTACTCCATGTTGCTAACGAGCAAGCAATGAGCTACCTTTCAGCAAGCTGCTGACCAGGCAACTTTATAATTCTTTATTACATTCAATTATTGGCAGTACTTTAGCTTAGCTGTAACCAACGTAAAGATACTGTCAGAGAAAAGTGTTAGTAGTGAATGATCACGTGACATATTGAACTTCAGTCAAAGAGGATTGTCCCTGTTATTCCTATAACTGGGATAGAAAGAAAAGTAATGGAAGTGGGTAAGAAAAATGAACCTGAGTGTAAAACTTTTACCAAATCAGCTGGAAAGTTGCTGGATGGAACGAATTTTAAGGACTCTGAAACTATAAGATAAAGAACGAGAGAAGGATATACAGCTGGGACTTTAGGAGAAAAGCATTCACTGACAGTGATACAGGAACATCAAAATTTAAAGGTAATGGAAAAGCTTGAGAAACTAATGATCAAAATGAAAAAATATTGTTACATATGTAAAGAGCTTGACGGAACAGGGCGAGGAAGAAGTCAAAGAAGAGAGATCACAAATAGTTCTGGTAATGATAGTGCTCAAAGAAGGGTGAACTGGGTCTGTTCTGAGAGATCATGATAAAGATCAGCCAAGAAAAGTGCCTTGAGTAGAGGATCAGATAATGAAGAATGCTAAAGGGAAGAAAGCACTGAGATCAGGAAATAAACCTAAGACTGACAAAGGGAGATGAATGGCATTGGTGCAGAGAAACAGCAATCTGAAGATATTAAAGAAACTTTAAAAGTTTTGTAATAGGAGGTATAGTGATGATTAGTTACTCTATTTGATACAAAATTATTCTTTAAATGTATGAAGTGTATGATGACAAATTTAGTTAAGTACAAATTATTCTAACTAAATTTAGAAGGGTGAAAATGCAGATTTTAGAAAGAACCAGAAACATGTACAAGTTACAACTATATAGGACATGGGCTGAAACAAACTTTCAGTCAAGATTAATGAAGCCATAGTTTTGTGGACTGGACAATTACATAACAATAAAAGAAGAAATTCATGTAAAGAAGAAATTATGAGAACAGAATGATTGGAGGCAATAAACATAGCAGATACAGTTTCATATTTTAAAGAAATTAAAAGAAGGAGAATAAACAAACAAGATAAAAGGGGAAGTCCAGTAAAGATTATATTCAAATTGAAACAAAGTGGACAGGTAGTACTACAGCAGGCCAAGAACCTGCCCACTGTGAAGATTTTTTTTTTTTTAAGAAGAGACAGGTCAAAGGTAGTGTGAAGAATAGGTCAAGAAAATATACAGAAGGCAAAAAATAGGCGACATCAAAAGACACCTCAGAGCAGATCAGCCCCACCACTACCATAGCACAAATATACTGAGTAGTGCTGGAGTAGGGCTGATAGCAGTATATACAAATGCTAATGAATTGTGAGCACAGGCAAATGGGGGAACAAAAAAGGTATTATATGAGATGTTGAGATGAGTTTAAGAGATAAAATTAAAGTCTTTCATATGGGATACATGACAGGAAAGAAAGAAAGCAAAAATTAAAGGACATGGTTGATTGGTCCTTTTAGTAATTGACAGCCCAAAGGTTCAGGGAATGCTGTTGGATGTTACCTTTACACAATACATTATAGAATAAGTAAAAGAGACAGAATGTGCAAAATAGTGTAGATAACTTTCAATACTCCAATGAATTTAAATGAACACGAACAATATTAAGTAACTTTAATAAAAGCACGATCACACTGATGCAGAAGGCAGAGTAATGACTTTCTTCTAAACAGTAATGTTCTAATTAATGGGATTATAACCATAGATTTACAGGGAAATATAAATTTTTTGGAATATGAGGAGGAAAATATCCTGTATTACCATGCTATTGAACACATTAAAGTAACAGGAGCTGATACATTATTCAAAACATATCTTATATCCACATACAACATGAAAACAGTTGATATCAGGTATGATACCCCACTTGGGAAAAGTGATCTAGTAGTGCTTAAATTTGACCAAGGACAAAAAATATCGAAGAGAAAACCAAATTAAAGGAGGAAAAACAGTGGTGGCAATTTCTGCAGGAACACAAACTGGGAAATGATATTTTACAGCCAAGAAAGGACAGTATTACAGAAGGCTCTGTGAAATCTATGATGAGGGAGTAGAAACTACCAAAGTGAGAAGTAACATCAGTTCAGATAAACAGGTCACACGTACAGAATCTTCTTGAACTTTTATGATTGACTGAGCACTGTGTTAGACAAGAGATGAATTGGTGGAGTGTTTTATTTAGGACTGCCAGAAGGCGTTTAACTCCGTCCAACACAAGAGTTCGATAAAAATGCTGGATTTACACAGGCATAAGGAGACTCCACGATGGATCAAAAATTACTTATCAGAAGGAAACAAAGGATGCATGTAAGAAGTGCCTTTTTTAACTGGGTTGGGGTTACCAGTGTCGTGCTACAGGGCTTGGTCTTGATAGGTGCTGTTATTCTTGATCTACCAGTGACTTCTCAGAACTGGATTCATCCCTCTATACATGAGCTGATGATGCTTAAGTCTTGAGATAAATAAGAAACAGCTAGGATTGCATAGATTTACTAAAGGACTTTGAAAAGCTCCAAAGATGTTCAGAGACACAGTTGATGAAGTTCCAGCCAAGCAAATACAAAGTAGGGAAGGGAGAGCACACTAAAAGAAGACCTAGATAAGACTATAATGTGGCAGGAGATAAGCTACTGAAAGTTGTGTGAAAGGAAACTGGGAATCAACACAGTAACAAACCTATCACCAGAACACCACATTAGAAGAATTGTTAAGAATGCAAATTACCTGCAGGTTTATATCTTTATTGTAGTGCTCTTAGACTCCAACTGCAAGTGGTAACACTGCAAGTTAGAAGTCATCCAATGTGGCTGCATCATTGGTAAATGAAAGAGCATCCCATAAATGGGGTCCTGGGATTGAATACAAAATGACTGATAGAACTGCATTTAAGTAGATAGAGAAATTTTCAAGAAATTATCTTTGACTTCTATTAAAACTAACCCAGAGCATGTATGTTGGGTTTAGTTACTACACTTGAAGAAATATGAAATATCTAATAGCAGAGGTCTAGAGAAAAGTTACAAGGAGTAATTAAGGGCAACAAGGCTGCCTACCATGAATTCCACAGTACAAAGGGACAAAAGGCTGTCATCAACGGTGAGTGCAATTAGCAGAGAAGGAGTATAACTTTGAGACCCATCCTGAAAGTGTATTTCATTTAAGCCTATTGCCCAAAAAGAGTGAAAATGCATTTATAGTTCTGAACAAGTAAGAAAACTAGCTAGGCAGTTGAACAAAAGTATCAAATTCATATCCAAAAATTGCATTATACAAAAGAACAGAAGTGGTAAATAACACACAATTCAGGCAAGGACTGGTTGAGCGGAAACAAAAAGAAAGAGGAAGTACAGTGGAGGTAAAATGAGGTGAAATTATTGATCTGCAATAGTGAAAACAGACAACTGATACTTATATGGCAGATGGCTTCTTGAAAATCCAACTACAACTATGTGAAGAAATTTTGAGAGAACAGAAAAAAATAAGGGTATAAGAACTAAGACAGAACTGATAGTGTATGGATTGGTATAGAAACGAAAATTTTCTAGTGAGAGTGTGTAACTGCATTTATAATTCTAAAGAATGTGGGGAGTGCTGTGGAAATATTAGCTAACTAAGCAAAGTGAAATGATACACTTAGTTTGGATATTTAGTATTCATCTAAAGTTCAGTGTACATAAAAGCAGCAAGGGTAAGGAGCACCTGAAAGGTGATAAGTGGAATAAAATGCAAAAGGATGCTGAAATTATGATCTAGCAATTAAAAGTGTTTATAACTGTTGAGATCAATGTAGGAGAATTACTGTATGAGGGATTATGAAAAAGAAGTAAAGGGCCTAGAAACAAGAGTAACTGGAAAATGAATAAGGAATTAAGGGGAGAGAAAAGTTAAGGATATTATGGACCGTTACTAGCAGTCAATCAACTTACTGAGCTAAACAGCTGACAGAAAGGGAATAAGTTCATTAGATGTGTTTGCATTAAGGGAACAGTAATGCTAAAATTGTAAGAATTATTAAGATGGGTCTAATAGACTTCAGTAGATTATAAAAGGAGGTAAACAGGGTTGTAAGTAGAGAATATGCTTAGGTATGCAATTTTAAATAAGAACAAAGTGTTGATAAACATAAGGGCAAAATGGTGATGAAATGTACTCAAGAGAAAATTAATTTATAGTATTTTAAGGTCTAAAAGTGTAGAAATGCTAAATAATGACAAAATGAACACTGGAGGCACATTACAGGTGGAGGTGCTGAAATAATTCACGTGGAATGAGAAGGTACAGACACTTAAGTGTCCAAAGCAAGAGAAATGACCTGTGAACAAGTCTGCTAAGAGAAAATAATGTCAGAGAGAGAGAAAGAAAGAGGCCTGGAGAATATGAAGGGGCTGTGATGCAAGAAACACAAAGAAGATACTGGAGCCATAGTTCAAGGATAGAGTAGAAATAATAGAGAAGACAGGTGTGACTTAAGTGAAGTTTTGGAGAAAAACAAAGAGAAGAAAATGGAGCATAACCTGAGGCAAAATCATCATCAATCACTAAATAAGACAGAAGTGTGACAAGTGAACAGTATGATGTGTGAAGAAGTAACCTGCACTCACTAGAAAAGAATGCTGGAGAGTGGTACTGTATCTAATGAAAGATCCAGGGATATGGACTTAGATGAAGTGAATTCAAGAAAGGATCTGACACATGAGTTACATCATTATTTAACCCTCTTGGTGTTATGCATGTCGATCTACTGCTATGTAGCAGGGTGCTATGAATATATATCTACAACTTTAAAATCAGCCTTAAAGTTGAATTCCATACCCTTTTTAGGCTCTGCCGACAGATTACAGAAGGCAACCCAAACAAATGATGAATCAATGAAGCTGTATGGAGGCCTCAGTAACCTACTAAAGACCACAGTGGGTGGCTGTGTGCTGTGTTTGTGGTGCCCATCGCCACTTATAGTATCCACTGTTGTGGCTACATTGCCCATACATAGGATTCTCCTATCTGGTAAGGGTGTTTTTTTCTAAACTCTGAATGCTTAACTCTTAATTCATAAGAAAGAGAGAAATAAAGTGTTTTAAATTTTTGCATTTTTAGGACTGGACAGTTTGATCCATTATGTGTCTTTCCTAAACTTGGAATTGATTAAATCTTCATAAGAAGAGAAAATTATTTTTAAGTTTTTGTGGCACTATTTCACAATAAAAAAAAAAGTGATTTCACTGTTTTCATGCACTGGAGGTGGACCATAAAAACTGATTTTACACTAAGAGATAAAAGAAATTGGCAAACTGGAGAAAGAAAGATGTAGATCCGTGATGATAATTGGACTGTAAGAGAACCACATTCAAGTATAGGAAGAAAGGGAAACAAAGAATTAAATACACTAAGATAACTAATAGAGGCAACAGGCATGGATAATGCAGCAACTGAAATTCAAGAAACAAAGTAGAATAAACTACAGCTGGGTTACAGCAGGCAGGTGGTATTTAGGTAAGCAAAGAAGCTTACCAAACGGGAGAAATCTGGGAAGTATTCATTAGGAAAGACAAAAAGGTACAGTAGATAAAAAAGGAAAAATAAAAGAAAGATATGCTGAGATTAGACAGTGGCCATCTATACAAAAAATGTAGGGAGCAGGAATGTCAAACTTTGGAAGGATAGAATTCAAGCTGTATTTAGAAAATGTAAATGGTCTTTAAAGGCCACTGGCAAAGAAGTTTAGCCTGTATGTATCATATTTGATATTACTGTGATTGTAGAAAAGAAAGTAACTGGTGATTTGAAAATAAACTTCTTCTGAGGAGTGCACACAATAGCAAGGGGAAGCAAGGGAAAGGTGACAGTAGTTAGTCACATAGCTATTCTAATAGAGTGCAACCCTCCAGAGAAAACAAATTAATAAGATCAAGCTGTTAATGAAAACAGTGAAAGTACAATCAGGATGGTACAGGAACCAGCAAGATAAGGTCTTTTCAGTGACAGAAAGGTCTTAATAATGGGGAATTTTAACTACACTTAACTTCCACATCCCACTAATCACTACCCTTTCTCAAATGCCTGCATCCCAACTTCCACATACCATAAATTTCACCAATATGATAGTTTAGGTGAGAGTTTGAACAGCGAAGACCTTGAGGAAGTGGTGTCCTTTAGATACATGGGAATGGACATGGCAACAAATGGAACTACGAGAGATGAAGCAAACCATAGGGTGGGTGAGGATGGAAAAGTCTTGGCTGCATTTACGGGTGACTGGTAAGAGAATTCACCGTCTGTGAGGGCAAAGAAGGGTATGATTGATGGTACTGTAGTCCCAGTGGTGCTGATGGGATACATGATGCAAGCCCAAAATACAAGAAAATGAAAAAAAGGTGGTTGCGTTAATGAAGAAATGCTTGAGGTCAATATTTAGTGCGAGGAAGACTGATCAATTAAGGAATGACAGTGAGAGAGAGAGAGAGAGAGAGAGAGAGAGAGAGAGAGAGAGAGATGTGGTTATCAGCACAGTATCACTGAAACAGCTGAACAGGGTGTGCTCAAATGGTCTTGACATACTGGTAGGAAGAGTGAAAAGAAACTGGCTAAGGGGATTTATGTGAGAGAAATGGTGGAAGCAAGGTGTAGATGGAGACTTAAGAAGATGAAAGGATGGACTGAAATAGGCTTTGAGTTACTAGGGGGGCCGACCATGCAGGAGGATGGGAGGTATTCAATGGATAAAGAGAACTGGAGTAAAGTGGTATAAAGTGGGTTACGTGTTATCTGTAGACTGAATCAGGCCATATGAAGGGTCAGGGAAACCATGTTAAGTTCTGTAGGGCTGGCTGAGTGTAGAGGGCTCTGGTTTCAGCACATTATAAAAGGCAACTAGACTGGCCTTACCTTGGTACACGGGAAATGGCGAATATACATGAAAAAAAAAAGCAGATTTTTAGTTAAGGTACAAATTATCAAACTGAAGGATGCTGGGGTTATGGTCATTGAAACTCAGGAGTAGGTATGTGGGAAGTTAACTGCCAAAGTACATAGTGTCTTTACAGAGGAGGACTTTGTGCCCCCTGCACATGAGAAATGGGAGGGGAGAAGTGACCATTAAAATGTCATGCTTAATAAGCACGACAACAGTTGGATGCAAATGGATGTAACTAAGGTGCATAGTCCCAGTAATACCTTATCATATGTAACTGTGTAAAGAAACACTCAACAGATTATGTAAGTTGTTGCTTAAAAAGATAATGGAAGACGGATCATTTCAAGGTGAATGGAAGAAAGCAAATATCATACCTTTCTTTAAGAAACAATGCAGGGATTTTGATCTAAACTAGAAGATAGTATTTCTAATGAGCACAGTTAGTCAGCCAATGAGATGTCAGATAGCAAATGCATGAATACTTGTGGAGGAAATATATGAGTAAGAGTTGATACAAATTTAGATGGAGGAGGTCATGTTCAACCAAATCTGACTTCTGAGATAAATGAGCAGTAGCCGTGACCAAAGATATGGAAGGATGGGCTGTGTGTTGTTAGAATGCAAAAAAGCCTTAGACACTATCCACAACAAGAGCTTGATCAAAACACTGGAGCTACAGGCAGTCATAAAAGTGGGACGCCTAAGGTGAATCAAACTTTATTCAAGTTGAAAAGAACAAAGGAAGCAGGTCATGGGTGCTTACTCAAACTGGGTAAGAGTATCCAGTGGAGTCCCACATAGCTTGTTTTTATGGGTCACTGCTATTCTTGGTTTACAAAAATGATTTACAGGGATAGGAATCATACCTGAATGTGTTTGATATCAATGCTAAAATGATGAAAGAAGCTAGAAGTCTTCATTAGTTTGGAAACCTCTAAAGAGACGGAGACCTTGCATGAAACATATTTTGGGTTTCAACATGTGGAAGGGACTTTGGAGGTTGATATAGCATACCAAGCTTATCCCCAGATCATCATATCAGGACTGCAAAGAATTCCTCACCAGTCAACATCAAAACTGCATTCAAATACATGGACATGAAAATGATCCAAGTAATTACAACATATAATGGACAAGCACAAAAAGTATCCTGCACCAAATCGATTATACCCCTATAAGGGAAGCAATGATCTACTTGAGAATTACCAGAGGTGGGTAACAAGGATGTTACTAGAAGAAAGGGAAATAAGCTCTTGGTAAAGGGTAGCATTCACAGAATTATCCACAGGAGAGGAAAGACATGACAAAAATATTCATGTTTCTGAATAGATATGATGAGGAAATTATTAAAACATTTTTGATATAAGGAATGCTAGGTCAAAGTGAAGGCATAGCCGGATGCTAAGGAAGAAGCAAACAACTAAAGTTGTATATAAAGACTTGTCTAATAACAGAATTGTAGACTCATGGAACAGTCTAAAAGAGGAAACTGTAAATGCAGACACTGTAATTAAATGGTAATTGTAAATGAAAGACTGATACAAAAGAAAGCTTAAGAGATGGGGCCCTTCAAGTGTAATACTCCTTCCCCACACTGCACTATTAGGGAATCACATACATACACTCCAAACACTTATACACAAGAATATGGCAAAAGATTATGGTTGGCATTTGGAATAAGCTACATTAAGAGCAAATTAACATTAACAGCATTACAGAATTCTAAATTGTGCACAATAAGAATGTAAGGTTAAGATATGGGGGCTCCATACGTGTAAACTTTCTCCCCATATGCACAAGAATGTAATAACAAAAATATGATAATATCACTCACACACACACATGCACATGCATACTGACATACTTGAAATGGAAGAATCAAGATTGTTCCCAAGGTTTTAAAGTCATATTGATGTCACATCCTGCAGCCAAGTGCATAAGACATTCTTGTTCCTTTGAAAGTTGACTGGAGAATGGCTGACAGTTTGGAAAATATGTGGAACTTTTGATGATGGCTTTAGCTCTGGGCAGTAAGACTAATCTTTCATGAAAAAATTCTAAAATAGGGTTCAGGGCATTAGAAAATGAATAGTTGATGCAAAATTGTGCATTACTTAATTTGGGAAATCTAATTGGAATGTAGTCATACATCATATGCAATTCCTAATATTTTACTCATACAACTTGTAAAGCATCTCTTGCAGTGCCAGTGTGCTGCTCTATGTACAAATGCACAATATTTTGTATAGCATCTACATGAGTTCTCTTTCATGGAGGTGCTTTCTTTATAAGTATACTGATATATGAGTAAATATTTGATTTAAAACAAACTGGTAAGATCTGAGCCTTTGAAGCTAAGGTTGTGAAGAAGTTTGGTCAACATGACTGTCTTGAGGCACAGCCACGAAATACAAGTGCTGCATTCATATAACATGCTTTCCTTATCCTTTATGTTTAATGAATTTGATATTTCACACAAATAACAGAAAACAATCTGAAGTAGCAATTAATCTTCATCTAATTACAAAAACTGTAATCTTACTAAAAAAATCTTGTATAAGATTGAAATTATGAGGTTGCCTTTGCATATGCAATGGATATGAATAAACTGTGTCTAATTTAATGTATATCTGGTGCAACAAACTATATACAGGAAAAACCTTATTATCCAGCATCTGTCAGATTTAAGCAGTGCCAGATGTGAAAATATGCTAGTCACAAGACTATTTTCCTTGGATATTTTACAGTTAAATATTTGATACCATTGATGGTCTACAATATAGTATTTCTGTAATTTTTCTATCTAGAAGTCCCTTGCCAACCACAGTGTGTGTGTGTGTGTGTGTGTGTGTGTGTGTGTAAATATGTCTGTATGTATGTATGTTCCTGAACGACATCATGGGTGGAAAACCATGGTTGGCAAGGTAAAAGACCTATGAGAAATGGAAGGTTAGGGGAGTGCCTCATGAAAAGCTTTCTCAAGTCCTATAATGAATACTGCAAGCATAAAAGTATGCATCTTATTCTTCATAAACAATAAGCTTATTCTTTAAAAGTACAAATAAATTATGTACATAACTGTAAAGTAATAATATAATGGCAGTATGCCACCCGTGATGCCACTCCTCTGCACTTCCACAAAGCAGACAGCCACATACATCACACAAAAGGCTTACTCTATGCTTGCCCAAACAACACTGCCAAGTTATGACACTCCTGCCTCTCCCTAGAAATGGTGGACTGCTGGGCTGGGCTACGAGCAGACCACAACCATGTGACATTCACCCAATGTGAAAAAAAATATTCTGGTGGTGCCATGGAAAACTGTGGATACTGAAAACTTGATATCTTGCTTGGCAAAACTGTGGTAGGCAACTGACCTCTGTAATGACAGCTTTGAACAATAGTAAGAGTGGGAAAGACTGTACTGTATTAATCACCACTGGATCTGAAATGGGTGCACCCTCAATTTATAGTTAAGAAAAAAAAAAATCACTCAGCATTAGAACTGAAAATGCTACACCTTTTGATCTTTTCAGACTAAACATCTCATACAATATCGTGTCCAGCTGTTCTAATTTACGTTTCACCTGAGGTTTTTGTTTAGCAATAACTTCTGCTTCTAATATAGTAAAAACTTGTGACAAGTACCAACAGCAGACCAACTCAAGTTGGCTAAAAGTGTATGCTTCCCAGTTATTACAACACACATTTGTATAGAGATAATGGAAATTTCAGAAACAAGAGCTTTCCGGATAATATTTTTCATGGCTTCCTCTTTAGTCATTTAAAAATGTCTGTGGACTATAATCTTGCAGTTTACCTAAGTTAATACTTTTTGTCTTAGAAAACTAAACTTGCTTCTGAACAATACGTATACTTAAAGTGAAAGGAGCATTGACAACTGCCAGTTATATATTCTAGAATTAATGAAGGATTATAATGAAAAGAGATATTTCCAATGGGGAGCTGGTTTCTCCATTTATTGCACTATAAATAGTGACTTGATCAACTGCTTTCCAGAGTTATTTCCAAAAATATATTGTTATTCTGAATACTGACATAGCAATAACTCCCTTAACTTGGAGAAACAATAAAACACAACATTCCAATTCACTCTATTCTACACAAGCCTTTCACCTTCCTCCATATTCAGGCCCCAACTGCTCAAAATCTTTTTCACTCACTCCTTCCATCTCCAATTTAGTCTTCCTGCTCTCCTTGTTCCCTCATCTAATGACTCTATCATAAATAAGAAAACAGAGCAGGACTTACCTCTTAATGAAATTCTTGACTCAATATATCTTCGGTCTTCAATGGAATGTATAAGATGATAGGCATTTGTGGACCATGGTACCTTGAACAAAGGGAGACTAATGTCATTAATCTCATCAGTGTTTGACCCAATAGGGTTGTTTCCTACAACTATTAAAGGAAATGCTTGTCCAAGAAGCCTGGAGACATAAATTAAGTAGGGATAAAATAATGTCCCTTCTTAACTAAACAGCTGATCTAAACGAGCAGAGAATTCAAAGGCTTGACCTTTACAGAGTTCCCTAAAACAGTAGCTCAAAAAAACATCAGTCATCAGTTTCATGTATTTTACAGTATATCTTCATATAATTAAGTTGCAGATGCTTATCTTGTAACTGACTATCAAAAAGCTATCTTGTTACTTCTAAAGCTGCATTTTTCCTTGGTTACAGCTAACAGCAATTAAATGGTAGAGATATTGGGCCAATTTCACTTGAAAGAACTTAAATCCATCAAGACTAAGAGAAGTTTTACCTGATCAGTGATCAAGCCAACTTTCAGTACAGTATGTGAAAAATTATAACTGAAAAATGCCTAAGTTGAGAAAAGGGTAACTGATATTTGTGAGACTGCTTCTTAATTTTACTATGTAGTGCTTTAATTTAATCAAGCACATTTATCTTGCAAGGGTCCAAATAGGTCAAACCTTCAAAAAGTGAGAACTTTGCTTTGCTGGACCCTTATGAGTTGCAGAAGGTTGTAAATGTGTTTTATGATGTGTGTAGGCATAGGTGATTGAAGGAAAATGGGAGTAAAAGTAATGTAATGGTGTTTGAAAGGAAACAGAATGAAAGTAGAGATTTTGCAGAACCCTACAGAGTGAAAGAAGAAAGTGAACTAAACTGTGTTATAAATATGGGAGGAGATGGACTGGAAGAAGTGAGAGAATTTAAGTATTTAGGAGTTATCTTGGGTAGGTTTGGTAAGATGGAAGGAGAGATAATGGAGACAGCAGTACAGGGTATAATGGTCATTGGGTCCATTAACAGAATAATGAAGGGTTGAGGTATGATTAGAAAAAAGAGGACAGGATTAAGGGAAAGCATAGTCCTCCTGACCACGATCTATGTAGCCAAAACATAGACATGGAATGAGTCACAAAAGTCAAAAATAGATGGTATGGAAACGAGCTGTTTGAAAGGAGCATGTGATGTGACTAGATGGAATGAAGAAAGAAATGAGGGGGTGTATGAGAAACGTGTTATGGTAGGGAATACAAAGGGAATGAATTGTGGAATGGTAAAGAGGGTGAAAAGTAATATTTTGCAGTGGTTTGGGCACATTGAAAGAATGCAATATAGGAAGTTTATTGGGAAAGTGTATGATAGTACAATTCAAGGGGTTGATGTGAGAGGAAGACCACCTGTGACATGGGAAAATAAGAGTGGAAGAGTACTGGAGGGATGAAACGGTGAAAGAATGTGTGGAATGGTGTATGCAAGGGAGGCATGTAAGAAGGATAAGCAGAGACTCCTCTGCCGTGGCCATCCCCCTGATGGGAGTTTCCAAAGGGAATGGGCAACAGAGATTTCGATAGATAGACAGATAGATCATGGCAGAGCTTTGAACACTAAAACCCTTATTTTCAATTTCTAAAAAACAATCAAGTCAAATATTGAATTTTCTAGTAGCCTGCACAATAGACTACACACTGTATAACAAGAACATTAAGGAAGAGATTATGAATTCCTTAAAGTAGGAGACATTCATTCATCTAAAATTTGTCTTACAATCTGATGTCAGGGATTATACCCTGAGCCTGAAACCTATCTGATTCATTGTAAGGCTAGGTTACACAACTGTTACAAAGAGTTCTTGGATGATTTCTGTGAAATGAAATAACCCTTGCCAAAGATGAAGTGTGGCAAAGCTGTAAGAAAGGGTGGGATTGCAATTAAGTTTTTCAAGAAAGGGGGTGACACTGTTCTTCATTGATTAGTCAAGCTATTCAAAACTTTTATTGCCCAAATGAAGTGCCAATGGACTGACAGAATGAATGTACAGTGCCTTTATATAAAGGCAAAGGGTACAAAAGTGAATGCTTGAATTATGGAAGCATAGTTCTGTTGAGTATACCTGGTGTGTTATATAGTATGGTGGTAGCATGCACAGAATATATGACTGTGGAAAAATAATATGGCTCTAGGAGAGGCTAAGGTTGAGTGAACTGCATGTGGCATTTATGGATCCAATAAAATGGTATAACAGGGTTGACATAGCGGTCTTGTGGAAAATTGCTAAGATTATATAAAGATAAACAGATAGAAAGAAAGACAGTGTGCAGTGTGTGATGAGTTGATGATCATAGGTTTTTGGTGATTTACTTAATCTCAATACATATATATGACATATAAACACATCAGTCATTGGGTGATGATAAGACAATGACTGACAGTTCATTTAATGATTTACTTGACCTTAATAAACACTTTACAGAAAAAGAAAAAACAAACAAACAAACATAATCTGCTTCTCTAAACATCTTATGCAGTAAAAGTTTGTTAGGCACTATGAATACTCATATGGCTTCTCACCTGTATGAATGGTCATGTTCTGCAACAAACTACACCAATAAGAGAATGTCTTTTAACACTATGAATATCAATATGGCTTCTTTCAATTATGAAAAAATTTTCCTTTTCTAACTCTAAAAGGTTTTGGGCAATGTGAACATTAATATGGCTTCTCTCTTAAATATCAGTAAGGTTCACTATAGCACTAGAACACTCATATGGCCTCTCTCCTGTGTGAATAGTTGTGTGCTGCCCTAAGCAACCCCAATGGGAGAATTGTTTTTGCCATTATGAATGTTCATATGGAGTCTCTCCTGTGTGAATAGTCATGTGGCTCTGTAAAGTACTTTTCTAAGAGAAAATCTTCTGATAATGTGAACACTTATGTGGTTTTTCTCCTACATAAAGACCCATATGCTGCATTAACTAATTCTTTGAACACTTATGTGGTTTTTCTCCTACATAAAGACCCATATGCTGCATTAGCTAATTCTCCAGGGAAAAAGTCTTTTTGAATTGTAAACATTCATATGCCTTTTCTCTTGTTTGAGTATTCATGTGTCTCACTGAATCAATCTTCTGGGAGAAGGCTTTTTGGCACTGTGAACATTCATCTGACTTTTCTCCTATACGAATAGTTATGTGCTGCACTAGATCACTCCTCTAAGAGATGGTCTTTTGATACTGCAAACATTAATGTGGCTTCTCTCCTGTATAATAGACTTATGGTGATTTGATTTTAATACATAAATAGATGCATAAATGCACAAAAAATTCTTTATATGAATTGATCACTGCAAATGAGGATTGTGGCCCACCCTTATTATGATGACTATTGCTGAGAAACAATGAGACAATAACTGATAGTTCATTTGATAATTTACTCAATAAATAAGTTACAAAAAGAAAGGCAATGTACTTCACTATACATCTCATGTGGCTAAAGAATCTTAAGGCATTGAGAATAATACTTATATGGCCTCTTACCTGTATGAAGTCATGTGCTACAATAAACTACTCCAAGAAGAGAATGCTTTTTAACACTGTGAACATCACTATGCCTTCTTTCCAATATGAATAATTTATACTCTCCTAAAGTAAATGTCTAGATGTCTTTGGCAATGTAAATAGTAAGAAAGATTCTCTCTTAAATGAATATTTAATTGGTTCACTGTCATACTACTTTGGAGAAGACCTTGTACATCCTGTACATTCATGTGGCTTCTCTCATGTGTGAATTGCTGTGTGCTGCACTAACTGATACCTGACGAAGAATGACTTTTTGCACTCTAAATGTTCGTATGGATTATCACACGTATAAATAGTTATGTGGCTAACCAAAGTGCTTCGCTGGAAGAAGGATTTCAGATAATGTGAATGCTTATGTGGCTTCTCTCCTGTATGAAGAACAATATGATGCATTAAATGAATTTCAGGGAAAAGAACTTTTAACACTGTAAACATTCAGATGGCTTCTCTCCCATGTAAGTATTCATGTGCCTTACTAGATAAATCTTCTGGGAAAAAGCCTTTTGGCACTTTGAAGAATCACCTGGTTTATCTGCTATATGAATAGTCATATGCTGCACTATTAGACTCCTCCGGGAGATCATCTGGCATTGAGAACATTTCTGTGGCCTCTCTCCTGTATAACTGCCTTTTGGTGATTTACACATAATACACACATATACTAAAAAAACACAAAAATTCTGCATATGAAATGAACTCAATAAACAAGGATCTTGGCCCACTCTTATCATAATGAAAATCGCTGAGTGATGAGACGATGACTGATAGTTTGTTTGATGATTTACCTTATCTTGATAGACAAGTTACAAAAAAAAAAAGGTAATGCGCTTTACTACTGTATAAACTGTATAAACAATCATGTGCTGCAATAAACTATTGTAACAGGAAAATGTTTTTAACACTGTGAACATCAGTAAGGCTTTTCTGAAGAATGAATAAGTTTTACTCTTCTAAAGTATGTCTCAGAAAGGTCTTTGGCAACGTAAACACTCCTATAGCCTCTCTCTTAAATGAATATTCATGTGGTTCTCTATGGCACTACTTGGAGAGAAGGCCTTTTGGCACTAAGCATATTCACATGGCTTCTTCCCTGTGTGAATAGCTGTGTGCTGCAGTTAATGACAACCTCTGGGATAAGGTCTTTTGGCACTGGGAATATTCATACGGAACTTCTCCTGTATGAAGAATAACGTGGGTCACCAAAGTATATCTCTGAGAGAAAGAATCATGATAATGTGAACACTTATGTGGCTTTCCTCTGGTATGTAGAGCCAAGTGCTGCATGAAATAACTCTTCAGGGATAAGGTCTTCTGTCACTGTAAACATTCTTAAGGCTTCCCTCCAGTATGAATATCTATATGCCTCACTACTAAATTAATCTTCTGGGAGAAGCCCCTATAGGTACTAGACATTCTTCTGGCTTTTCTCCTTTATGATGGCCATATGTTACACTAAACCATTCATCTGAGAGAAGGTCTTTTGGCACTATAAACATTTATCTGGCTTCTCTCCTGTATGTTAGCTTTCTGATGATTATATCTTAATACATACATGGACAAACACAAAAATTTCTACTTATGGAGTGATCTCTGCATATGAGGATCTTGGCTCATCCTTATTAATGAATCTAAATAAGAAAACGCAATATGATTTAATACAAGCCTCAAGCTGTTAAAGGTCAAAAGGCACAGAATATTCATATGGTTGCAATATACTACCCCAGTTGGAAAATGTCTTATAACACTGTGATCATCAGTATGGCTTCCTTACAATATGAATAACTTTTCCTATTCTAAACTGTGCCTGTGAGAGGTCACTGGCAATGTGTACATTAATACTGCTTCTCTCTTAAATGAATGCTCATGTAGTTCATCATAGCACTTCTTTAGGAGAAGGTCTCTTGGTACAATAAACATTCATAGGGCTTCTCTCCTGTGTGAATAGCTGTGAACTGCACTAGGCGACCCCTTGGAGAGAATATCTTTTGGCACTGTTAAAGTTCATGTGGTCTTTCCTGTATAAGTACTCCTCTAAAAGGACTTTTGATCATGTCAACATTTAATATGCTACTATCCCGTATGAATAGTAATGTGCAGCACTAAATAAATCTTCACAGGGAAAAGGTCTTTTGGCAATGTAAACATTCATATAGCTTCTCTTCTGTATGAATACTCATGAGCCTTACTATATCATTCTTCTGGGAGAAGGCCTTTTGGCATTACAAACATCCTGGCTTTCTTCCTATATGAAAAAACATATGCAGCATGAGACCGCTCCTCTGGGAGAAGGTCTTTTGCCACTGTGAACATTATTGTGACTTCTCTTCTGTATGATTGCTTTTTGGTGATTTAATGTTAATAAATATACAGGCACATAAACTTAAAAAGTTATGCATTTTAAACAGTCTCTGCAAATGAGGATTTTGGTCCACCCCTAACATTATGACAATTGTTGAGTGATGATGATGTAATGACTCATAGTTTGTTTTGTGATTTTCCTAATCTTAATGAACAAGTTATAAAAATATGTAACGTGTTTCAATATATCCCTCGTATCATTAATGGTCATTAGGCACTGAGAATATTCATATGGCTTCTCACTTGTATGAACAGTTATATCTTGAAGTAAACTACTCCATTAGGAGAATGTGGATTCTCTTCTGTTTGAAAAGCCATGTGCTACATTAAACTAATCTTTAGGGAAAAAGTTTTTTGGCAAGGTAAACACTCAGAAGCTTTCTCTCCTGTGTGAGTTTTCATATGCCTCACTAAATTAACCCTCTTGGAAAAGGCCTTTAGGTGTGTGAAAATTCTTCTGGCTTTTCTCGTATCTGAACAATCATGTGCTGCAGTAGACAACTATTCCTGTAGAAAGTCTTTTGACACTATTTACATTCATATGGCTTCTCTACGGTGTGAATTGCTGTGTGCTGGACTAAGTGTCACCTGATGAAGAATGACTTTTGGCACCATGAATGTTCACATGGATCCTCTCCTGTATGAATAATCATGTGGCTCACCAAAGTACTTCACTCAGAGAAGGACTTCTCATAATGTGAACGCTTATATGGCTTCTCTCATATATGTAGAGCAATGTGCTTTATTAAATGAATTTTCTGGGAAAAAGACTTTTTACAATGTAAACATTCAGATAGCTTTTCTCCAGTGTAAATACTCATGTGCCTTACTAAATCAATCTTCTGGGAAAAAACCTTTTGGCACTGAACATTAACTTGGTTTATCTCCAATATGAAATGTCATATACTGCACTAGAATACTTCCCCAGGAGATTGTCTAGCACTGAGGAAATTTTTGTGGCTTCTCTCCTGTATGACTGTCTTTTGGTGATTTAAATTTAGTAAAAAATGTACACATACACATGCAGACAATTCTACACTTAAAATGAACTCAGTAAATGAAGCTCTTCGCCCAGTTTTATTATAATGACATTCGTTGAGTGATGAGACGATGACTGGTAGTTTGTTTGATGATTTACCCTATCGTGATAGACAAGTTATAAAAAAAGGTAATGTTCTTTACTACATCCCTAATACAGTTAAAATTCATTAGGCACTGAGAATATGCACATGGCTTGTCACCTGTATAAACGGTTATGTGCTGCAATAAACTATTCCAGCAGGAAAATATCTTTCAACACTGTGAACATCAGTATGGCTTTCCTCAAGAATGATAATTTATGCTCTTCTAAACTACATCTTGGAAAGGTCTTTGGCAACATAAACATTACAATGGTTTCTCTCTTAAATGAATATTCATGTGGTTCACTGTAACACTACTTAGGGAAAAGGTCTTTTGGCACCATGCATATTTAAATGATTTCTTCCCTGTGTGAATGTCTGTGTGCTGCAATCAGTGACACCCTCTAGGATGAGTTCTTTTGGTACAGTCAACATTCACATGAAACCTGTCATGTATGAAGAGTAATGTGGGTCACTGAAGTACATCTCCGGGAGAAAAAAATCCAGATATTGTAAACACTTATGTGCTGCAAGAAATATCTCTTCAGGGAAAAGGTTTTCTGTCATTGTAAACATTCTTATGGCTTCCCTTCAGTATGAATATTCATATGCCTCACTAATTCCATATTCTGGGAGAAGGCTTATATAGGTATTGGACATTCTTCTGTCTTTTCTCCTATATGAATGGTCATATACTACACTAAACCACCCCTCTGAGAGAAGGTGTTTTGGCACTATGAACAATCATCAGAATTCTTTCTGGTATGATAGCATTTTGATGCTTATATCTTAATACATACACGGAAAAACAAAAAATTCTACATATGAAGTGATCTCTACAAATGAGTACCTTGGCCCACCCTTATTAATGTGAAAATCATTGAGTGATGAAGAGATGATAAATGATAGTTCATTTGATGATATACTTAATTTCAGTAAGTTTTTCAGTAAGCTAAAAAGAAAATGTAATGTGCTTTAGTGCATGCCTCAAGCAGTTAAAGGTCATTAGGCACTAAGAATATTCATATTGTTTCTCACCTATACGAATGGCCATGCGTTGCAATAAACTATCCCAATAGGAGAATGTCCTTTAACACTATGACCATTAGTATGACTTCCTTCCATTATGAGTAATTTGTCCTCTTCTAAATTGTGCCTTTGAAAAGTCATTGGCAATGTGTACATTAATATTGCTTCTCTCTTAAATGAATATTCATGTGGTTCATTATAGCACTTCTTTAGATCTTTTGGCACTATAAGCATTCATAAGGTTTCTCTCCTGTGTGAATAGCTATGTACTGCACCAGGCGACCCTTTTGAAAGAATGTCTTTTGGCACTGTGAAACTTCATATGAAGTCTTTCCTGTATGAGCACTTCTCTAGGAGGACTTCTGATGTTAACATTTAATATGAATAGCAATACGCAGCACTAAGTAAATCTTCACAGGGAAAAGGTCTTTTGGCAATGTAAACATGCATATGGATTCTCTTCTGTATGAGTAATCATGAGCCTCACTATATCATTCTTCTGGGAAAAGGCCTTTTGGCACTGTGAACATACCTCTGGCTTTTCTCCTATATGAACAGACATGTGCAGCACGATGCCACTCCTCTGGGAGAAGGCCTTTTCCCATGTGGCTCCTCTCCTGTATGATAGCATTTTGGAGATCTAATGGTAATACATACACATGAACATAAACTTAATAAGTTCTGAATTTGAATTGATCTCTGTATATGTGGATTTTGGTCCATCCCTATCATCATAACAATCATTGAGTGATGATGATGTGATGACTCATAGTTTATTTCGTGATTTATCACATGTCAATAAACAAGTTATAAGAAAATGTAATGTACTTAATTATATTCCTCATGTCATTAAAAGTCATTAGACTCTCAGAATATTCATATGGCTTCTCACTTTTTCTTTAATGTTAGCCAAGACGGCATGGGCAGCTGAGGCCCTAATCAAGGCCATTCCATTATATATATATATATATATATATATATATATATATATATATATATATATAAGAGAGATATTCACAAGTATA